>JAHDVE020010772.1:0-294914 GCA_022606495.2 Halesus radiatus | reverse complement strand
GCCAATTTCATTGCTGATTCATTTTTTTCAAAATCGGTAAACCTTTCGTTGTACTCCACAATTAATAATTCGATAACAGCTGCATACTCTCCGAATGACTCACATACATAATTCTGCTCTTTAACGATCATCGTTAACAGGGGGAAATGTTCATGTTGAATTTCATTTTGAAAAACAACTCTTTTAAAAAAAGATAACTTAATTCGAAATGCTTGAATTTTCTTCCACATATCATAAATAGATTTGGTTTACCTTGTAAGGAAATATTCAAGTCGTTTTGATGTGACATTATATCACATAAAAATGCAACATTCCTCTGAAAATTTTTATTCTTTAACTCGCATTCTGTTCTTCATAAAATTCAATTAACTGTTCTCGCAAAGATAACATTTTGACTAAAACTTGTCCCTGTGATAACCAACGCACTTTAGAATGATACGGCAAATCCACACTAATTATTCCATTGTTCAACTGCAACATGTTACGAAACTGACGATGCCTTGTTGCATTTGCACGAACAAAGTTAACAATTTTAATAACTTGTTGTAAAGTATCATTTAAAATAGTAGCTTTGGCACAGAGATTCTGTTGATGTATAATACAATGAAAGCAAATGAGGGAATCTGGATGTGTTAATTCTTTTTTGACATTTCTAATAAACCCTTCATATTTTCCCGTCATAGAAGGTGCACCGTCTGTACATACACTTACTAAATCCAAATTTAGTCCAAATTTTTGATATTTATCTTTGAAATTATTAAATATATCTATTTCTCGTGTTTTACCCGTTAAGGTCCCAACGCCAGTAACTCCTCATGACATTCAAATTCTTCTGTAATACACCGAATGAAATATAAAATCTGTGCCGAGTCAATGATATCAGTTGATTCATCCAAAGCAATTGAATAATATGTAAGTCAGCAGGCCATGACGGACTGAGTTTTGAACACGTTAAACACGCAGGAGGACCAATTTTACAGCTGCTGGCGAGGCTATTTAATGATATTTTGAAGAATGGATACTTACCAAATAATATGACAAGAACTATAATAACACCCATTCTCAAATCTAAATCGTCGAACTCAACCGCCCAGGACAGCTATAGACCGATCTCAATTGCTACTGCTGTCGCAAGATTATTCGAACGTTTACTACTGGACCGAGTCGGACCCAGCATGGAAACTAATGACAACCAAATGGGTTTCAAAAAGCAGACCTCTACCGATGCAGCCATATTTACTGTGAAAAGAACACTAGAATACTCTAGAAATAAGAAAACCACCTCATACGCATGTTTCCTTGACCTGAGTAAGGCCTTCGACAGGGTTTCTCACCCGTTGTTATGGGCTAAACTCAGAGATAGAGGAATATCATCGAAGGTGATACACATCCTTGACTTGTGGCACAGACAGCAGGAAAACCTAGTAAGGTGGAAAGATGGTCTTTCCGAACCTTTCCTCCTAAAGAGCGGCGTCAGACAGGGTGGATGCATGTCCCCGATATTGTTCAACCTTTTCATGGACGAACTAACTGAAAGGCTAAACAATGCAAGGGTAGGCTGCCACATCGGAGGACAGTGTTTGAACAACATCAGTTATGCGGACGACATGGTACTAATGGCACCGTCTATAAGAGGGCTGCGCATTCTCCTGAAGATCTGTGAAGAGTTTGCTGAAGAAACAAACATGTCTTATAACCCCAATAAAACAGCTCTGTTGATCATAAGATATAGACAAGGCCCGACTCGTATTCCTGCAGCTACCCTGAACGGTGTGATCCTGAAGGTGACTGAAGAAACCAAATACCTAGGACACATAATCACCAGTACTCTGATGGATGATGAAGACATTGATAAGCAAAGACGCGCTCTCAGCGTAAAATCGAATATGCTCAGTAGAAGATTTCGCCTTTGTAGTACCGCTGTGAAAAGGACTC
The DNA here is from genome assembly GCA_022606495.2 of Halesus radiatus. Taxonomy (NCBI): domain Eukaryota; kingdom Metazoa; phylum Arthropoda; class Insecta; order Trichoptera; family Limnephilidae; genus Halesus; species Halesus radiatus. Next base: position 292,979 of record JAHDVE020010772.1, on the reverse strand, counting down.
TATTCCTTGCCTTCTGCGCAACGTTGTACACCTGTGAACTCTGGGCAAACTACAAAAAGAGTAGTATGGAAAGACTTCGCGTACAGTACAATAACGCCTTCCGCATAATGTTTGGCCTCCCCAGATACTGCAGTGCTTCCAGTATGTTCACGGAGGGGCGAGTTTCCGGTTTTGCAGCCCTTATAAGATCCAAGGTGGCTGGAATGAGGAAAAGAATAAACAGCTCCAGGAATATCCTCATCATGGAAGCCCGCCTCAGTCCAGCCTCCAGCATCGACGCATACTGGAGAAATATATTGTCCCCTCACAATATAAATGCCGCAGCACCCTTAAGGAGTTATCTTACTCTTATTTAGTTAAATTATTATTTTTCTTTATTTATTTATTTTTACGATGTGATGTATGTATATATTTTGTATATTTTTTTATAACTATTGAATGTATATTGTTGTATGGAATGTGTGGGACTGCACTAACCTCCCCACATACCGGAATAAACATTTATTTATTTATTTTATTTTATTTTATTATTTTTCAAAAGAATTTCAGTTAGTTGATCTGTTAAATTTGATGCTAATTCATGTTGCCTATCAGTTACAGTTCTCCTTGAAAGGGGCAATTCTTTATATTTTTCAACTTTATCGGGGTCTAAGCATCCCACAACTTCGACAATGCAGTCTTTCACAATTTCAACATCATTGAATGGCTTTCCTTTCTTCCCGAATATGTAAGCCACTTTATATGTCGCTGTAGCTATATTATTGGATGAATACATAACTTTAAAAAAATATATGTTTTGCTTCTCTTTTTCGTGTTTTAATTTCGTTAAAATAGCTTTTCGCGGTTCTCCTTCTAATTTAAAATACTTGTGGTCTTTGTGAGTACTATAATGCTGATGAGCATTGAATTTTTTCAATGTTGATAAAGTAGTATCACAAAGTAAACAAATCATTTTATCTTTAACAGAAACAATATAGTATTCAAATTCCCAGTCCTCGTTAAATAATCTGTTTTCCTCCCTTAGCGATCTCTTGGTCTTCTTCGACATGATGGGTTGTTACACAAACATAATTATATAAACTGTGCAACTGTTCACAAACTTTACTTCAAACAAAAAACGGCATATCTTCGCGAAGTGTTCCTGTCAGTGTGACATTTTCAAGGATTCTCTATGGCTATGGAATAAATCCATACAAATTGTCGTAACGAAGACATGGAGACTATCACTAGATAGTATATGGATCAATAGAAATGGCCATTCGAAGATGGTAATGTGAAACAAAATTCACATGGACATTTAAGTTAAAGCGTTTGGACAATAACGGTCCATACAGTACTTACCTGCAGTTACTAGCTATTTGTGTTTTATTACACTATCACTCTCCTGTCGCTCAAAACAAGCTCACTCATTGTCTCTTGCTTACACATCGGTAATCTGTGGCTTATTTAAAAAAAATTGGCATCAGTCAAAAGGCTGCACTAGAATAGCCAAAAGGCCGCAGGTTCCCCACCTCTGGGCTAGTCTTTTATAAATGTATACGTCAGAATACTACATTCCGCAAGTTGCCCATCTACACGAAACATATTTCTCTTTTTTTTTAAATATTTACTCCACAAAGTAGGGATTAAGGAAAATAATTTCCCTCAGGGCCTATTTGGGGATGCTTCGTGGAGGATCTTTTTAAGGAGACGAAGGAGATGATGTTCTGAGAAGAAAAAAAAGGTTAAGAAGTGGGTAGGAATCTGGGGTGTCGACCCTCAGATTTCAGGAGTATAGGAGTCCAGGAGTGATAGACGTATTAATCCATCCCTCCCACTACGGTGCAAAGCGATGGGCCGAGAGAGTTCAGCTGGAGAGGTCGAGGAATCTCCCTCAACTGGACTTTTACGATCAGGCCTACCACGCAGTAGATGGGCAGACGCATCCGCCGCCAAGACCTGGGCAAACCTCATCGCATGAACCCTGACACCCCTGCTAAGTCCCCTACCGTAGCGACCCACTCGAGGTGAACTTATAGCGGAGGTGTTGGCTATCTTATTAACGATACCCCGGGCTAGACAGCACTCAAACCCGCTTGAGGATTTGAAACAATGTTAAAATTATATCGTATGAAAGCCGAACACAAAAAGATGGCAACAGCCATGGTATGAATAATTTAGCCCTCACGATAATATAAAATATTTTCCCACTGATACGTGTTTATGACCCATGTTCCTTATTTTTTTCTCTTTCGTTAGAATATTTTCTCCGTTGGAAATACGTGTTCTGTTGGTATTTTATAAGGCAATTAATTTCAAATGGGAAGTTACAGCCGGTCTATAAATAAATCTTTTTTTTTTGTACAATACTAAGTATTATTGAGAGTTCCTCCCAAGCATACCTCTCAAAACGCTTGTCCTAGATTCAAGAATGTGAACTGAATTTGGGTCAAGTACAAGCAAAATATTTAGAACTATGGTTGGGTGCGATCCTCTCTATCCCCTTTCCTTTCGTCCACTCACTAAAATAAAACTTAAATACCATTGGTGTTAAAATATATTATAACCATGGTCATACCTTTTTGATTTGGGTCGCTGACATCAGAATTAATATACTTGCTCTAATACGATTTTGAGGGCTGGAAGCAAAAGTCACGAGACACCCATTTTGGCATCAGCTTTGGTCACTGCCGTCCACTTTTGTTTCGCGTGATTTTGACTCCAGTAAGCAAATTACAAAACACTTATAGAAAGGGTCAAATTAAATACTCTAATAAAATATTCGGTATTTGTAAATAAGCCTAACTTTTTTACTTATTAGCTGTTTTACTAAAATCGGCGGCACTTCTAACTCGCCCCCGCCCCTCTTATTTTAGTTTCTTCCCCTTGCATGTTAGGGCATCTCTAGATATTATTTGCTCTTTGGTTTGCGTATTTAAATCTTCACATTTTAAGTAAAACTGTAACTACGCTAAACGGCTGGCGGGCAAAATCAAGATAGGTGTTTTTTTGTGGACTAGATAATACGGTTGTACGGTATATATTAGTATATTTCTTATCAAATTGATCACTGCTTGTGTTTTTTAACACGAAATTTTTTTTGGCTTCTCTCAAGGAATCCCTGAAAGCTTCCTGGAGATATATAATAAAAGTCATGGAATGGGGTCCAATTTGCTGCAATCTTGTTCTATTACAACCACGGTACTTTTTATAATCATGATATCCCTCTTTGCTTCATCCAATCTCATACAGAACCTTACTGTCAATTGGCGATGGATCATGACTTATTTTGTTAACAGCGGGAGTCACGGTACCAGCTCGATGTTTTAGTACAACTTAATTCAACGATGGCACATATTAAGAGCCGACTTCCAGTTCATGAGCTCATACCCCAGTTCGTAGGATTCCCTAGCTCATATGGCTCCCATCTCACAGCGTATAGGTCCAGGTACAAAACTTCCAGATTCCAGACTATTAGGCGCCGTTCACGTACTGTACAGTGTGCTTATACACGTATAAATGGGGTTTATTTACACATGAATGTATGAAGAATTAAAGAAAAATGCTTTAAGATGCGTCATCGCGGAAAATATTAATTGTGTCCCACGGCCGTGGGTATAATTTAGCCTTGTAGAAGTTAGACACATATACGATGATTTTATATAAATAAATTAAAACATTTAAAGATGCGTCATCGTATAAATGCGTAAGAATACTGTCGAACATATAAGTGTTTACAAGGTTTCCAAAAAAGAGTGACAGTTAAATTGAACCGTGGTACCGTTTACCAAGAGTTGTACCCTAAGGACTCATCAAAATTAGCCGGCACAAATGAACGGCTCGCCTTTGAACGACTCATCGCTACTCTCGATCATTGTAATAATTACACATTTCAAAAAGGTTTTATAGTTACAATAAAACCATTTTACCTGACCCACGAATGCATAGGAAGCTCGTGTATACGAGTATGTAATGTGTGTGTACAACTTTTAAAGCCGACAATCTGAATTAACAGCAGATTGGTTTGCAAAGGTAATTTCTGCAGGCAGGTTTCATTCTCAGCTCGGTCGTAAAAAAGGTTACAATCATCATAAAAGTAAACACATTTTATAGTTTAAATTTGTATCTGTAAAAAAAAATTTTAAAAAAAAAAATGTACGAAAGAAAGAGTAGCATTCCCAGATTACAAATAACCTGACAATATTTGAAAATCTTCTACTACCATCGCAATAAGCGGAAGATATTGCTTGTGTTGTGATGGAGGACTTAGCCAGCCGAGAAACAAATGAGAGAGAATACACCAAGAATTTTTAAGAAAACTTAATATCTCGATATGGATAAAAAAAGAATGTGTTCATCACATAATTTTTTTATATATATATTTTTATTTAATACCGCACCCAACCCAAGAGTCCCAACTGCTCCCAACCGTCTGGATCAAGTGAGACTATGGCATTTTCAATTAGGGAATGTTATGAGGCTGAAGGTATTGGGGAGGGGAAGGAGAAGGGGAAGAGGAAGGTGGGGAAATACCTGGCTATTCAGATCTGGTCACCAAACACGGCTAAAAGCCGTTTCAAGCAACGTTTCAATTCTGAATGGTGGTCTTTCACCAGGGCGATACTGAGAGTATCTTCTCCTCTGGAACGTGCGCAAATATAATATACAGTATTTTTAAATGAGTTAATTGTGAAACAGCACAAATTAACTACATGAAATTTACTTGCGCACGCCGAGATTTGAACCTGCGACCTTCGGATTCGTAGTCTAGAGACTTACCGCACGACCATGGAGGCCGTTTTGTGAAAAATCACCTCAACGGTACTGTTTACATACAAGGGGTCTATCAAGGCTATATAGATAACTAATCTATCAATATCGCTAGCAAGTTCACGCTGTCTGCTTCCCCAAGTTCAAATCTGTCACTTTACACCAAATTAAGCAAACATAACAACATTTATATTAAATATACTTATTAATTCGATTTTTCGTCTTTTTTAAAACGTTGTATAATCATTTCACAATATTCAGTACATCATGTATACACCTCAGTACAATCTGTAATGTTATTTTACAAGAACCTACTGTAAAAACTCGCTTAATTTGTAAAAATAATATAGATATCGATGTACGGATATATATGCAAACATAAAAAAATACAATTTCCATAAAAACTTATTTTTTTACCGCCTCTTACTAACACCAAGAATACCCACGCACTGGCTTGCCCATGTGGGATTTTTTCGTTTCATATATACAATACACATAAATTTACATGTATTTAAAAGAAGCTAGCAGTCCATAATGGAGTGCTGTTCGCAACCGTATAACAGTGAGGCATGGAATTGGCAGAGGAAGGATGAAAGTAAACTGAATGCCGTAAAAATGAGATTTCTGAGGAGAATGTGTGGTAAAACCACGTATGATCGTGTGACAAGTATTGAGATTCCTCAAGGATGCAAGGCTGATGTACGCGTAATGAGTAAGATTAAGAAAGGGATGCTTAGATGGTTTGGTATTGTAGAGCGAATGAACGAAGAAAGAAGTCTAAGAAGAATATATGACGCGAATGTTAATGGAAGAAGAAGCCGGGGACGACCGAGGAAGACATAGCGCGATCAAGTGAATCAAATACTTGAGTCGGGCCATGTCAGAAGTCGGAATTATAGAAGAGAATGCATGATACTATGTATGATTGTGAATGAAGCAAGAAGTGTGTGCCAAGATCGAGTTGTTTGGCGGTCCGCCCTTTCTTCCTATCCATGCGTGGAAACGGAATGATGATTATTTAGTTGGATAGTTAGTTATTTATAAAAAAAAAAGTTATTTACGTTGATTTAGTATTTAATTTTTTTTCTCTTTATACATTTTGTTTTTTTCCTTAAGTGATTATAAAAAAAAACTTGATTTTATATCCTTTGTATGTTTATATAATACATTTATGTAACAAAAAAATAATTTATAAAAAATATATTTAACAGTTTTTTTTTAAATTACATATATATATGTAACATACGGCCTCCATGGTCGAGGGGTAAGGCTCTCGACTACGAATCCGAAGGTCGTGGGTTCAAACCCCGGCGTGCGCAAGTAATTTTAATTTAATTAATTTGTGTTGTTTCACAATTAATTAATTTAAAAATAATATATAGTATATTTGCGCACGTTCCAGAGTAGAAGATACTCTCAGTATCGCCCTGGTGAAAGACCACCATTCAGAATTGAAACGTTGCTTGAAATGGCGTTTAGCCGTGTTTGGTGACCAGATCTGAATAGCCAGGTATTTCCCCACCTCCCCCTTCCCCTTCCCCTTCTCCTTCCCCTCCCCAATACCTTCAGCCTCACAACATTACCCAATTGGGAATGCCATAGTCTCACTGGCTCCAGACGGTTGGGAGCAGTTGGGACTCTTGTGCGGTATTCATGTAAAACCAAAAAAAAAACGAAAAAATTATTAATAAAAAAATGCATATTCAAAAAAAAGTTTTCCTAGTCAGGCTTTCACGAAACACTATTATATGTTAACATTTTACAATACTTACACATCATTCTATATAATAAAATATTGCTTGTGCTATAATAATTGCCTGTAAATAAATAGAATTGGATAAACAAAATCGTGAACAATCGAATAAAAATATGAGGCACACGTTATTAAAATAATGTAATTGAGTAAAATAACGATGGTAACCACTCAACAAGATAATAATTGTAATATTTATCCAATAAAATATTTAAAAAAAACTTGTCTCAGAGCAAATTATATTTTCATTGTACCAAAACGCTCTTTTCATTTCATATTAAATGGAATATTTTCTACGCTTTTAACACATTATTTTACTTTTCTTCCGAATGAAACTGTCTTTATATGCTAATAACACGCTTTTATTTTAGTCCCTCGAGAAATTCTAACACAAAGCAGGGAAATCATTTTTTCAATTTGTGATCTGGACAAAGAAAGAGGGCCAATGTAAACATTATAATTAATAGCAATAAAAAAAACTGATGTCAATTAATGATTTGAAAAAAAATAAATTATATTGAACACTCTGGAAGCTGATGGATGAGCGCTTCAGAGAAAGGATAGACTACGTGGGACACTGCTAAAGGCAACTTCAAGGAAAAAAAATGTTTCAATATACAAGAATACATCACTAAAAGCTCCTGTATGCGTATTATGTACATGAATGCTAGAAGCATTAGAAACAAAATTGACGAAATTGAAGAAACTCTAAAAAACATTTCAGAAACAGTTCATATTCTCGTAATCACGGAAACCTGGCTACGTAAAGGAGAGGAAACTTTTTTCAATATGGCCGACTACTCTGGAAATTTTGCTTCCCGTGAGATGGACAGAGGAGGAGGAGTCGCCATTTACATGCATAATACACTCGACAATAAAAAAATCAAAGAATGCGGCAGTGAAAATACCTTTCTAGGAATTAGGATTACGGCAAAAAATATTAAACCTCTAAATCTGTATGTTTTTTACCGAAAGCCGAACTCAAATATAACAGACTTCTTTGACTCTTTAGAAATAATATTAAATAAAAACAAACAAGACATTACTTATTGGAGATTTCAATATCGATATTTCAAAAGACACTGATATTGCACGGAAATATATTCACACCTTGAAATCGTATAACTTTTATGTATGTAACACAATAATTCCCACAAGAGTAACTAACAACACCAGCTCGCTAATAGACCACATTATTACAAATAAGACAAATGGTTCCGGAAAAATCTCAAATATTGATGATCCCCTTAGTGACCATAATATACTTATATTGGATTATGAAAATTCCCTAAAAAACCTCCACAATAACAGATCCGCAAGAAACCTATCAAATGCTTACAAAATAAATTATCAAAAATTAAATAACACACTTAAAACTTGTAAATTTACCCATTCGTCTGACGATGTAAACAAAAATTATAATAACTTCGCTGACTATCTCCAAAATGTTATGAATTCGTGTAAAACAAAACTAAAAACTAATATAGGAGACAAAAAACCTAACAATACTCCATGGTTTGATGCAGAACTTGATAGGCTGATTAAAAAAAACGAAATAGCATATTTAAACTTTGGAAACGAAATCAAGGAAGTATTCCTTTGACAACAGAAAAAAATAAAGCTCGTAATACTGTCACCAACTATAGAAGATATATTAAAACTAAGTATTATACGAATTTGCTTAATGAAATAATGAATGAAACATGAATAAGCCACAACGAACATGGAAAACAATTAACTCCATTATATCAAATAGCTCCCGAAACCCAACAATAGCTTGTAAATTGCTAGTCATAAATGACGAAGAAGTAAAAGAACCAAAGGAGATTGCAACCGCATTCAACACATATTTTCTCTCAGTTGGGGAGAGTCTAGCATCAGTCATAAAAACTTCAAAAACTGATTTAAATACCATCTACACGGCACCTCAAGCAAAACAATCTTTTAAAATGATCAGGACAAATAAAACAGAAATCTTACGGATCATATCCAACCTCAAATCTAAAGCGGCAGCTGGTTCCAATGGTATAACCTCTCTCCTTCTCAAAAACTGCAAGGAGGAACTGGTGGATGACCTCGTATTCTTAATAAATCTCTCTCTGTCAAAAGGTATCTTTCCAGACAAACTAAAAGTTGCAAAAATTATTTCTATACATAAAGACGAATGTAAAAAAAATGTCCAAAATTATCGTCCAATCTCTATACTTCCAGCTATCTCCAAAATTTTTGAATGTGTCATCAAAGAAAGACTATTGAAATATCTCGAACAAAACAAAATTCTCACCTCAAAACAATACGGTTTCAGACGACGATCTAACACTAAATGTGCAGCTTTCGATTTCATATCAAATCTGCAGAAACATATTGACTATGGAGATTTTACAGCGGCAATATTTATTGATCTAAAGAAGGCGTTTGACACGGTGGACCATAACGTATTGATCGAAAAACTGAAATATTTGGGTATTGTTGGTACTCCTCTGGAACTTTTCAGATCTTACCTATCAAATCGCTTTTCGGCAGTAGAACTGGGTGGAGAAATGAGTGAATTGGGTGAAATAACATGTGGAGTGCCACAGGGATCAATTCTTGGACTGTTGCTATTTCTAATATATGTTAATGACATAACAAAGTGGGGCATTAAAGGAACTCTTCAACTTTATGCGGACGATACTGTAATCTTTTATAACAAAAAAACCTAGCGGAACTTGAAATGGAAATGAATGCCGATGTTTCCCATCTCACAACCTGGTTGAGAATAAATAAACTGACTCTTAACGTAAAAAAAAAACGCATTATTTACTATTCGGCAACAAGAAAAATTCCAGCCTCGATATCAAAATTGGTGACAACTGCCTCGAAAAGAAAACGACAACAAAATATTTGGGCCTTATAGTAGATTCTCAACTCTCGTGGGATCTCCACATAAATCATGTAAAGGAGAAAATTACCCCCATAACTGGTGTGCTATATAGACTTCAAGGATTACTACCCATTCCGTTACTAACTGCAGTATATTACGCCATGGTACATTCACACATTTCCTATCTCTGCTGTATCTGGGGCTTTGCCTCGAAGAAATTGATTGCTGATCTGCAGGTGGTTCAAAACCGAGCCCTCAGAAATGTTTTTGGACTTCCATGGGACACTCATGTCAGGGACATCTACTCAGTTTCCGGTATCCTTCCAATCACGATCCTTCCTAAGTATGAAATCACCAGCACCATCCTACAAATTACTCAACAATCAACTCACACTAACGTCAAGCCACTTTACAATCAAGACATCCACAACCACAATACTCGAAATAACAATAAAATCCGCATTCCTCAAACACACACTACAAAATATGGAATAAAATCTTTAAACTACATTGCCTACACACTTTATAATTCGCTTCCAGATATGTACAAAACCATCCAGAAAAATAAAAAATCCCAAAATGATGGTATAAAGGAATACTTTTTAAGGATATTTAAAAATGAAAATCAGTAAATCCATATTTGTATATTTTGTTGTTCCCTTATATGTTTTCTCTTGTGTGTTGTTCTATTTAACTTGGCCTTATAAAATTATTTCTGTCTGTATGTGAAACTTCTATTTTTGATATTTTGCTGTCAATGTAAAATTGTATGTACTATCTCCTACTTATGTATTGTAAATTCCTCCCGTCCTAAAATGAGTTTTGAAACTCATCGGGATTGCTTTAGCAAGAAATAAATATATAAAAAAAAAAAAAAAAAAGATGTATCGAGAGCATCACCTGTCCCCATCCTATCTTCCTCTTCTTTTACCCCCCTCCTTCTTATTTAGTTTTTTTTCTAATATCTTTACTTAACCACTTTTAGGATAAGAAACTTTGTTGGTTTTCCTTTTGTAAAACTTCCGTTTATATAAATCCGTATTAAAAGCTTACTAATAGATAAATAAATAAATAAACTTAATGTGGTTCTTACAATTTATTTTATATGTATTTATTGGTGTAATTTCAATGGTTTCCGGCAGCACAGTATAATATTTCATCCCTTTGAAAAATTAACTATTTTTCGTATTTGGCTTTGTTATTTTTCGGGATTCTGATATCCTTAAACGTTCTTGTATTATGTATGTGAATGTACATGTTGTAAATAATTTTGCTAGAAAAATATTTTGCTAACAAATTGTTTCTTATTTTGTGTACAGATATCATTTCGTTCAATGTCAGCATCTGTTTAACTGTTTGCCAATTTACTTTTGAATATCTATCTAAGTATAATTATCATTGCTCTATTTTGGAGAGTTTGTAATTTTTTTTTGTTCTCTCTCTCTCTCTATTTGTACAAGAAATAATCGTTCAGCACTAGTTAAAATGTGGAGCAATAATGGAGAAATTCTAGTGGTACTTTTTTTGGAATTTTTTTAACGAATCCCAAAAAGATATTTTTTTCCAATTTTCTTTTGGATATACTCAGTATGCTTGTTAAATGTTAGTTTTGTATCTAATATAACTCCTAAATATTTAATATTTTCTACATTTTCAATCATTTCACTATCAATTTTTATTCTGCTTTTACTGTATGTCTTCTTATGTCTAATTATCATACGTTTTGTCTCTCCTGCATTCAATTTATTTTCATTTATTTTTATTCATCTTCATACATTTTCAAGTTCATTATTCAAAATACTCAATATTCCTTACAATTATCTCCAATTACGAATAGCAGTATATCATCGGCCAATAGTCATACTCTGCAGTTTGAAAATATTTTTATCGTGTCAATAATATAAATAATGAACATTAGAGGTCCGAAGACTGATCCCTGGGGTAATCCTAAATTATCCTGCATTGATTTTGATAATGGATTATCTATTTTAATTAATTGTTTCCGTTCTTTCATATATTCATCGATTAATTTTATAGTTACATCTGAGAAACCAAGTGTTTTTATCGGTATTTCTCTATAATTTCAAATGCCCTTTGAAAATCAAAAAATATTGCAAAATAAGTATGAATTAGGAGATTCAAAAATGCTACAAGATGTAAGCGCAATGAAACATATTATAAAAGAAATAATAATAATAATTATTATTATTATTGTAAAATTATTTATTTGAAACACACATTATTTAACAAAAACATTTAAGAAAGCTTTGAGTGCCCAACTAGGAACAAATCCCGTTTTAAGACAATCAAATTGACAAGTTTAGTTCATATTAAATGCCATTATACAAAAACAGAAGGAAAAAATAATAGTATTGACATAGTACTTGATGATTGGGACATGTTTAATATAATGAAGAAGAATACAATAAATTTGATGTGGGGGTATTTCGTTATGCAAAGGACATATTTGGACCTTAAAATTTATAATACAAAAATTATTTCATCATCGTTTCATTCCTAACGAATGTAATCGCAATATACAATACGGGCAGCGTAGGAAAGACAGACTGCTGTATATGACGGCGACAGTCATTTTATTAACCGAGACGTCACACGCATGACCGATAACGGCTGGCCAACGAGATTTTTCAACATTTTGACTGCTCGGCATTTTCCAAAAATTTCAAAAATTTTATCTTCAGCATACTCTAATTAATATGATACATTTGTAAATGACATGAAATTCAGTTGCAGGAGACAACCTTATCGGGGTATGATGTGTGGCTGAACAGATTTGAGAAGAGAAGGCAATGGAAAATAGGATTTGAGGAATTTCAATTATGAATGGTGGTGTTTCAACGGGGCGATACGAAAACGAAAAGCGCCCTTGATGCGATTTTTATTTTTAAACGGCGCCACAGAAAAGTTAACCATTTACTGTATTATTCTCATTAAAATGAACGGTTTTTGGGTCTATCTGCAAGTATTGTTACACTCTACTCAAAAGGTCTTCACTCAACTCATTTACCCGAAGATCAAACACATAGACTAGTTAGTTGCCTGCCCGATTCTCGGATAAACAGATTTGTGGAATAACCCAAAGCTTATACTTCTTAGGAGTTATTATAGGACAAGTACATATTCTCCAAGTGAAACTGCACGCTTCAGAGACAAGCGTTATACATAGTTTACTAGACTTAACAAAGCATTAAACTTAAAACTCGGTCCACGTTTGACTACAACTGGGATAAAATAGGTAGACCATACGTTTTGCCAAGAAGATTTGTGCGATTGAATTTTTTACAATAATTCCACATAGGACACTTTGAGCAAAATAATTTCCATTAGTCTCTGTCATCTTTGGGGATGTTGTGAGGACGGTTTTTTTAAGAAAGGGAAGAGATTCTGGGAGAGAAAATGGTATGAGTGGTGGGTAGGAAACTGGGGGCAGTGTACCCAAGACCTGTGTTGAGCAATTCGGCTAGAGGAGTCCTTCAACCAGCCTCTCTAGATCTGGCCCACCAGGCAGTTGGCGGGCCAGATGTATCCGGCGCCAAGATCTGTACGAACCTCACCCTTGCCAAGTCGCCAAACATAGCTAACCACTTGAAGTGACCAATGGCAGAGGTGTTTTTTATTCCAATTAATGATTTTGGGGCGGCGCCACAAAAAAATATAATTAAATAAAACCCGTCTGAGATTTAAGCAATATATTATATGTAGGCCAAGGGAATAAATAGTTACACAGCAAGCTAAAGAGAATCTTCAAATGCTTTACAGATATTTTTAAGAACATGTTTGCTTGGCACTTAAATATTAAAAACCCAGTCTTCAAAAATTCAACTACTTATACATTAAAAGTTCGATCATTCGAGTAATAAAATAAAAAGACAATTACCGACTTTTTACTAATAACCGTATAAGACTTTAATGTATTTTCCATGCCTTAAATTAAATACATAATCAACTACCAAAAGAAACCAGGAGCACTACTGATAAATTTCAAAAACAGAATTGTGGTATTTTAAAGACATAAAAATATTATTTCGGTTTATTTTACTTTTCAAATTGTTTCTTTTCTATTGTCTATAATAAATTCTTTTCCACTTTTGTATAATATTGTTTTTTTTTTAAATATATATTTGATCTACACGACGACATTATTAATTGCTCAAAAACGATGTTTCTATGTTCATTTTTACAACATAGATGATCATAAATGATCATAGTGATGTATACTCCTCTTCTGTGCACAAGCAAATGCTTCAAACAGATGAGCAGCATAAATTCTGAAAATGTACAAATAATATTTGGTGAATCATTATGTATGAAACATGTTTAAAAAAACTTATTTGTAGGAATATATGTTTATATGTATAATAATGAAGAAACAGAAGTAAAGCAAAGAAGGTAGGTCCCATACTATGTACGTGTAGTACATGTGGTTGTGCGGAAAGTGTGGGGCCATTATAGTACGTGGAGCAAGTAGCAAGTGTTTCGGCTCCCCAGTCCCGAAGTGTGCTAAACTGTCGGACACATTACGGCGAGGATGAGGCCGGAATAATTTCAGATATCAACTCATGTATAATAAAGTTTTTGTGCTGGGAGTAGCAGAATTAATAGGGGTGTATTTGGGAGGAGCCAAGATTTTTTTCAAGATTTGTATTTCTGCAATCAACAACGTATAAAGCTTTTTAGGTTCGAGAAACATATCTTCTCATATAAAAAATGGTGACTGGATAATTCAACCCGCGCATGAATAGCTCTATTTTAAAATATGATAAAGTCATTAAAATTTGGAAAAACAAATTTAACCTGCCGTTGGTCGCGTGGGGTATTTGAACGCTCGGACTTTTGAAAAAATAATTTTCTTCTTACTAATAAACCGTCCAAATTTAAAACCCTATCTACCGTCGTAAACGTAGTGAAGTCATAAAAAAACATTTTATTTGTATGAACTTATTTAAAAAAATCTTGTATTTTGTATGGGGGGTCGTTAGTTCTCCCCTCGCGTCCCAATTACCCAATTTGACTTGATCGCGAGCGGGTTAGATATATATATATTTTAATTATTTCAAAACAACGACAAAAAAATATGCTCAATTAGGTTAGTTTTTTTTTCGTACTTTTAATGACTTTATATCACTTTTGAGTGTGCTGATTCATATGTGTGTTGAATACCGATCCTATTTCCTCTTCCTCTCCCCCCTTCCTTCTTATTTGGTTTTTCTAATAAAACATATATACTTAACCACTGGTAGCATAAGAAACTTTGTTGGCTTACCTTTTGGTAAACTTCCTGTATATAAATCTGTATTAAAAGCTGTTTGTTTCTTATAAATAAATAAATAAATAATCATAGAAACTAAAAAATACGTTTTTAAACTGTAATGTTTTATTTTTTGGAAGCCAAGCGATATTTTTTTAATGCGCAGTGGTTAAATAAACAAAGGAAAATGCAAATATACTAAACATACTCAGGTCCATTGATCTTTTCGAAGTATGTATGCAGCCTAAGCCCTAAGTTATAAAACTAACTATTAAAATTGTGAAAATAAAATTTAATATTGAAACAACATTTTAGATTTATGCGGGATCATTCAACAATGAAAATTAACATAAACCAATAAAATGGAAATAGGTGTAATTAATTGTGTTTGGTGATTGAAGACGTTGAAACTTTTCATTCGCTTAAAGCGAAAACGACCCCCTCCATCTACGTCCAAATTCCATTTTATACCCTCCATTACCTTAGTGAGCGGGCTTAAATATAATATTGTTATCAGGAAGTGCCGCTAACACATAAAACACAGTTAACAATTCATTGAAATAAATTAAATGAAAGCCCCACACTAGCAATAGGCAGCCCGCTCACTGGGTAGAGAAGAT
Source organism: Halesus radiatus (assembly GCA_022606495.2). Taxonomy (NCBI): domain Eukaryota; kingdom Metazoa; phylum Arthropoda; class Insecta; order Trichoptera; family Limnephilidae; genus Halesus; species Halesus radiatus. Next base: position 277,725 of record JAHDVE020010772.1, on the reverse strand, counting down.
TATCTCCACATTTATGCACCTCTAACCACAGTTGACACAAGAAGACGGAGATATGTTCCCTGGCATTGTACATAAAAATTTAACAATAGGATATATGCTTAAAGTGAAGGTTATGTGAGAAAACCTCTTTAATACTTTATTTTTTTAATCATTGAAGATAATATAACTATCTAAAACCAGATGCAAACATTTACAATTTTGTTTTCTGGGTGTATTTCTTTTGAGATTTAAAAAAAAATATCATCTTCAGTGATTAAAAAATATATATATATATATATTACAATGAGTTTTTCTAAATAAAAATTGAATTTTAATAAATAAACAAGGCATCTATCGATCCTTTGTGTTCCATTTAATATAACCAAAAGACGTTTTAGATGTTTATGTCAGAATTTCAGATTTAATATTTTCACCCATTCAAAAAATTGTATGTAGTCGTTCATTGTTGGAGCTTCCATTGTGTCTTAACAATCTGGAAAGTATGGACAAAAGGAGAAGCAAGGCCTGCAACATAATTCTTTGTATAAATATTACAAAGAAGTACCCAATGGATGGATAAAATTATAAAAAAACTGTTAATGTATTGTTTATTAGAGAATCGAACCCACAACCAGTCGACTCGTGTTCAAAGCGCCCAGACTTTGAAATGGTTAATATAACACTTATTTAGATACATCACCTTAGTAACTAACTAAACATAACGCCGTTTCCCCGAAGTAATAGGCAGAGAGGATAAAACACTAACCTGTCGTTGCATTTCTTCATTCATATTCATACATCGTCTCATATTCTGTGAATCTTTACTGAGTCCAACTCAATTATTCAAATCTTCTTTAAGGACTTCTTCTACCATTTTCATCGATCCATTTATATCGATCTAGCACTCTTTTCTCAGATCATCCGCTTCACCTCAATACCATTTAAGCGGACTTTTCTTAATTGTGTTCACTTCACTTACATTTGTCTAGTATTTTTCTGGATTTCTACATTTATTACTTCGTTATACATGGTTTTACCATACATTCGCCTCAGAGCTCTCATTTCAACAATATTCAGTCAGCTTTAATCCTTCCTCTGCCAGTTTCATGCATTTATTGGGGTTCATTAGAGGGTTGATATCAGCACTCCATTGTGGACTGGTAACCTTGCTTCTTTAGACATTTTTTTTTAATTAGCGCCAGCCACGTTCATTCCTCCAATATTTTACTTTCCCGCATTAACCTTTCTTTCAAAATCTGTATCAGCCTCTCCATCTCTCATAAATATATTTCCAAATATACAAACTCATCCACATTCTTCAAGTATTCATCATTCACAACTATATTGCACACTTTTTTGTTGTTAACTTTTTTTTTGTAACTGTAAGAACCCTGCAGAATATAATATTTTTATTTATCACAATTATTTTAAAAGTAAATCTGTTTTACTAAAATATTGCACCACTACACAAGAACACCACAAACTACACATATCAAAAATACACTTTGCAAAATACCGACTGAAATCATTGGAATACATTACTTACACAAACAAGTTGCTTGAGGAATTGAGAGTTGTGTGCGCTTCGGACAAATCTTGAAATGATGAAAGGACAAATCTAAGATTTTATTTTGGAAAAACATTTATCATAGATACCATCTCTGTTCTGATAGCCATCCTTTAGCTTAGCAGATTATGATGTAGGTGTATTTATCTCTTATAAAACGTTGTTATGTACTCGTATTTCTATTGTATCTGTATGTTTTGAGCCTGTACATTTATTTATGTTATTTTCCAAATGTTTGTATATTTTTATTGTTTTTATATTTTCATTCACATATTTGCCTTGAAAACTCAAAATCTCAAAATGAGTTGAAATGATAACTCGTAGGAATGCAACATCGTTGTGTGTCTTTAACCTTCTCGTATACGAGATACTCATATGAGGCCCCAAAATTAGTCATCTTTGACAAGCTGTCATGTACAACTTATGTAATAAAATATTGAAAATCGACCATTAAAAACTGTAAGCAAATATTTTTTATGTGCTATCTGTGTGTATCTTATGTGCGAAACTATTAGAATGTTATTTTTTTATGTTTTATATTGAAAACTTTTGAAAACCTATTCGACCTCATATGAGGTCTATGTGTAGCAAGAGATACCAATATCAATTAGTAAAATACAGTTGGCTCTGTGTTTAAAGGATTCCATAATATGCCTTTACTTAAAAAAAGTTAAGTTTGTAGATCCCCAAATATATTATTTACTTGAAGGTGTATTTAAATGTTTGGTATGGCAAAGTTATAACCCCTGTACCCTTTGATCACTTTAAGCCTCATATGGGGCACATAATAATTACTGTTTTCTAATAAAGGGAAAGAAAAATTAAAAATACTCTCATAAATTTCTATACCCATTTAACTATAAAAAGTAAGCTTAAATAATTTTATTTAATCATATTTCATAATTCGTGCACGAAAGAGTAAAAAAATTTTTTTTTTAGAAAACTTATGTTCAGAGCCTCGCTTGTTTGGATAATTTTTATTAGTGACTATCTGTATTTTTTTTCCCTAGTGTATTTTTTTTATAAATTACGTTCTCACTGGAATTCCAATATCGCAGGGCAAGATTTCGAAAGACTTTCTCTAATGTTTTGGACGTACGAGTATGTAAATCCAGCCCTGTCTGAGACGCAGTATCTCCCGGACATATTTCAAGTTAGGGCCATTTGTGGAAGTCATTTGCTCTAGTGCACGGAGAATGGCAATTTTTTGTCCTTCTACAGAAATCCCGTAATGTCGGGGCCCATTGAGATAAAAATTTGCTGTTTTTTTTTTATTGAAGAGGCGAATTTATAAATTTTTAACACAGTCCGACCGCAATAAACCAGCCTTTATATGTACACCATATAATAATACGGATTATGTAGATAAGTAGTTAAAAAACACGTGATTTTATTAAGATAATCTTTTTTTGGATCTTTAAAGTGGAAATTTGTTTTTTCCTCTCAAATAACCCTCGAACGGAGCTCAAAAGATTTTTTCCATGAATTGTACGCATAAAAGCAGAAAACAAATATCTCTCCAACGGTGAGCTCTGTCATCATAAAATTTAATAAATAATTTTACCTTGAATTTAAAGATCAACACAACAATTTTTAGCCCGCAATCTTATCTCTGTGATGTGCTATTAAGCCTTTAAATTATTGAAAATGGTCAATCGCCGCATTGATTGATCAATTTTTTTATTATTATTATTTATCTACATGAAATTTTTTTTGATAAAAGAGTGTTAGAACAAAGAGCAGGTGGCAATATAACGTGTTTTGCAGATAATAAATAAAAACACAATTTGGTGTTACTTATTAATCACTTACCTTATCTATTGCTCTGTTTACCTTAAATATTAGACTTAATGTTTTTTCTTTATCTATATCACTAATGTTATTTTTCCACAAAAGATCTTCTTCATAGATAACTTGGTCACAAACAAAGAATTTGCTGTTGCTAAGTACGTGTTCCGCTGTTTATTTCATAACACAATGTATACTGTTTCTTGATACATGGTATACTGTTTCATAATACAATGTACGAGTATATTGTTTCAGGATTCATGATATGCTGTTTCATAACGCAATATATACCGTGTCATAATACATAGAATGCTGTTTCATAATACAATGTATACTGTTTCATGATACATAGTATGCTGTTTCATAATACAGTATAAAGTATACACTGTATTATGATACATTCCATACTGTTTTATAACACAATGGATATTGTTTCATGATACATGGCATACTGTTTTATAACACAATGTATGGTATATTGTTTAATGATACATGGCATTCTGTTTTATAACACAATGTATATTGTTTCATGATACATGGCATACTGTTTCATACCACAGTGTATATTGTTTCATGATACGTGATATGCTGTTTCATAACACAATGTATCCTGTGTCATAATACATAGCATGCTGTTTCATAACACAGTGTACCTATTGTGTTACATAATACAATGCATACTGTTTCATGATACACGGGATGTTGTTTCATAACACAATTAAACTGTACTGTTTCATGATACATGGTATGCTGTTTCATAACACAAATGTATATTGTGTCATTTTGTTAATTTTGGTTAATTTTGGTTTCCAATTCACATTAATAATTTAAAGATACCTTAATGAATATGATAATGGCTTTTAATATTCTCCAACAGTAATTAAAATATCACCTTACTGACACAGTACAATGATTAATGAGACATCAGTTTACAAAAAGAGTTTTCCGACGTCCACAGTTTTTATAAAAAAAACGGTAATGTATGCGTACAAACATTTTTGTTTTCTTTATGAAAGTATTTATTTTAGAAGATTATCATTGTTTAATTTTATAAGTATGTTGTACTAAAAAAAATTTTTTTTTCCAGTTTTACATTTCCAAGTTTGTTATTAGAGGCCGAATACATGCGCGAACAATCTAACTCGTTTAATTGTTTATAACTGAATGCGCCAGGGTTCCTCGATCAGCCGGAGTTTGTACCTGCGGATGGATTGAGTAATGTCGAGAAGTTCTTGATGCGGATGGTTATTGTTGCTGGGTAAATTAAAAACGCCAATGTTAAACGCTCATATAATATTTCTGATGAATAATACACTGGTCTAGCAAGGCTTTAATATCTCTACGGTAAGTTATTGAAAAGCTGTTGTTTACTCAGAATTTGCTGATAAAAGAAAAACAAATTTATAACGTTGACATTTGAAAGGCATAGAAAAGTATAGTAAATTCAGGTAAGTTGAAATAAATAACTCTTATACAAAATAATTTTATTTTTTACTTCGGTATACAGTTTAATAATATTTCAGACCAATACAGAAGTACATCACGAGAGTAAAATATCAAAAATTGAATTATTTTTTATAAGTATCCATATGATTTTTTTTTAATAAAAAGTTATACATAATATTAGTCGGTGTACTTACAATAGTTTGTCCTATTTTAGCCAACTCTATATATGGTTGAAACACGTTCCATGCTTTAAAACTGTTTGAAATATTAAAACTGCGCTTTGTTTTAAATGCTAGAGAGACGAAGAAACCCGGCCGTGGAGTAAATGGTTTGATCAAATAAAATTTACGAAAAATGAGTTTGTTCACATATTTCCATTGCATAATCACATGTGTTAACAATTAAAAAATACCTTTTTAATGAAGGTTTGATTATCACTTGTTCCATCTTCCACGTTCTACGTAACTCCTTAAATTCATTGTAGCTTGTATGACGTGGTAATTTCAACAGCAATCTTCTCCATGATTTCACCACATAGCGTAACAACTCACGTACGCTGTTAACATATTAAAAAATATATTTTAAGTAAGGATATGCTTTCTTTTTTCTGATCCTCGTCTTCTTCGGTTATTAACTTCTCAATGAGAGAACTCCATGCATGGAAGTCCGGAAACACAGAATAAAATTGAATCCGGTGCTAGAACTTCCAACAAATAGTAGGAATCACTGTTGGTGTCATTTGCATAGTGTTCTTTTCCATTTTCTTCTATCATTTGTCGTGAACTGCCATAGAAGATCTTGCTCAACTGCTGCAGGAAATAATCCAGATAACCCGCGGTCTGCATGATGGAAGGTTCAGAAGTAATGTTTCTTAACTTGTGAATAGTCTGGGATGCTTTGACGGTGACGGAAGATGCTTGGTCCTCTCGAGTTGTACAGATTGAACTAAATGAATTAAGGTATGGAATACCTACCTTTATGCTTTGAGATAAAAATGGCATTGTGTTTTATGATCCTCAAAATGTTAGTTTTATTTTAGGTGGAAATTGATAAGTTATGAAATATTTGCTCTTTTATAAAATTCAAGGTATAAATAACGAAATCATGCAAAAATAAGTTTTGATTGTTGCATCTACATATGAAATTGTTTGTTTTAATCGTTAGTTGTAAGTCACTAGTTACACGTCATTATTCAGATTATGAGGATGTTACTAGTTAGTTTTTGTTTTTCTGTGACTAATTTTTTTCACTAAAGTAGTACTATATACAAGTTTAGTTCATCATTATTACGTTGGCTGAGTCCTTAATTGTTCTGACGGTAGATTTTGGGGAAATCGACTTTCTTATAAATTCTTCCCAAAGAGAGGTTTTCTTCCAAATATTCTTTTGCATGTAATCAGCATTCTTGTTAACATATTTCCCAAGTACAAAATTTAAAAAAAATTCACCATCGACTTTAATTTTGCTTTCACTTCTTGTTTTCTTGTGTCTAATTGTCACTCAATAAATATTGTTTTTATTTTATTCAATTTAAGTTTCTTTATTTTTACCCATCTATAAAAATAGAACATTGGTTTTAATTAAAATGTTATAAAGTTAACTTACATTATAAAATTGGCTGTTAACTTTTTTACACGACTGCAAAGTTCTATCCGGATATTTTTGCAATCTAGATAATGTCTCGGATATACCTATCCCAATTAATTGAGGATTATATTGGTAAGTTAAGTCATAAATTTGAAGCATGATATTGATGAAAATGACGTAAAATAATCTGGTCTTATAAGTTCAGTGGTAGAATGTTGTCTCGTTAAGACAAATGCCCGGGTGCGACTAATAGCTTTTTATTTTCTGTGTCTGCTTTGGTTTCATGTTTCATTCGAAAGTTATTAAATCATTTTATTCAATGGTTGAATGTTACAATAACGTTTATAATTTTCAATAAGTTATTCCAATAAATTGAATTATAATATGTTCTTATTTATTTATTGTTTCTTTGAATGCCAACATTATTAATATACTATTTAATTTTTAACCTCACTAGGACTAAACTTGTATCGAGGTTAACAATAAAAAAAAAAATAGTCATTAATGAACGTAACACAATAATAAAGATTTATTAATTAGTTAGAAAACATTTGTATAAATTATTCGAATGTCGCTTATATAATCGAATATCGAAATATCGTTATTGTCACAAAAATGTTTCATACAGATGGGAACTAAAGCAGATCGAAGGTATGAGACATTATTATGATGTAGGTTGACTGTGTGTTAATGTAGGATGCTATGTGTTAATGTAGGGTGAGAATGTATTAATGTAGGGTGACTATGTGTTAATGTAGTTTGACTATGTTCTAATGTAGGGTGACTATGTCTTAATGTTGGGTGACTATGTGTAAATGTAGGATGACAATGTATTAATGTAGGGTGACTGTGTGTTAATGTAGTTTGACTACGTTCTAATGTAGGGTGACTATAAGTTGACGTAGGGTAGCTATGGATTAATGTAGGGTGACTATGTGTTAATGTAGGGTGACTATGTATCAATGTAGGGTGACTATATGTTATTGTGGGTTGATTGTGTATTAATGTTGTGTCTTATAATTTAAGATAAATTAATATGTGCTATTAATTTGAGGACCAAAATGAAAAAAAAATGTTGACAACCAACTGCTAATACAAACATGTTCAGATTTTTAAAAAATTAAACATCAGAAAATTTAGTACATTTTGGAAGACTATTCAATATAATTGAAGTCTGATACAAATAATTTCTTTGACTAAAATTTAATATGAATTGGTACAAAATTTAGACCAGAGCCAATTTCATTAGTACGAATTTGCTGTGTTATTTCTGCAATATTAATTGTGCATATTAATACGTAGTTACCAATAAGAAATGAGCACATATTAACGAGTCAAATTACTTGGCTTAGTAGGACTTAGTTAGTATTTAATAAATAATTATAAAAATAAAAATTAATCTTATGATAAAATATTTGTTTTCAAAGGAGGGTATTTATGAATTGACATACTGTGTGATGCAGAAAACAAATATTTTTTACTGGGAGCCACCTTTTGAGCATCGTAAGGTTTAGATCAATTTATCACTTTATCCAATCAGTAGTGATTCGCCGTGTCCTATTTTCGTCTGAGAACAACAAGTAGATTATTTCATTCTACTTAGGTACTTAATAACATTGTCTTGTTTTGTATTATTGGTGACACATATTCTAGAATAAGAAGTATTTTTATCACCGTACATTGCCCATCAATCAACTGCAATCTGCGGGTCTATTAAATTATTTTTTTTTCATTATTCCGACTCTTCACATGTGCTAGATCCTGTATTCAGTTAACTTGATCGTGCTATGTTTTTTTCTGGCGGTCACCAACTTTTCTTTCATTATGAACACTTTATTTATTTTTCTGAATCTGAAAATGTGTAATTATTACAGTACTCATCGTACTGAAAATGTGTAATTTATATATTTTCATTCATAATAACCACAACATCACTATGATGTAGAAAACGCTACTGGCCGGTAAGACGGCTGTCACCGACGCTGGCCGGCGTGACGTCAACAAGGCCATAAACTTGAACAAGAACAAACATGTCGTTTTGGCGGCAAATCAAAAATGTCACATTTTAACCCTTTCAGCACGCATCATTGCTTCCACATATATAGCATATTTTATGCTTGTTAACACCAAAGTCAATTATTTGAAAAATGTTTTCTGTACATTTTTTTTTGTCTAATTTGATATGAAATATTTTTAGGCTTCAAACGCTTCTTTTTTGTGAGGAGAAAAAACCTATCACGCAAAATATTGTTTTATAAAAAATATATATCGTTTTCAGTATGACGTGAATAAATAAATACAGAAAACAAAAACAAAAAATTAAAACAATAATGGATCCCAGACCAAGAAGAACGCCGAAACGGGGAGTGTCAATATATTTGCGGTATGTGTCGCGGGAACGAGGATTGCAACCTATCTAAAAAAGATAGAGAAGATTTCTAACCGTTAGAAAACAAAAACTTATTTTTTTTTAATTCTTTCTTGTTACGGGAAAAAAAACATAAAGTTCGTGTTAATTTGAATTAGTTGTCAAAGAGTTAAAACGTTATAGAAAATGTATTCTTCAAAAAATAAATTATATTAAAATACCGTCATTATTCTCATGTTGGTCTTAATTTTTTTCGACAATCAAAAAACAGTTCAAATATTCTAGGTAATTACGAAAATATATCTTTGAAAACCAGTTTTATCAACAATGTCTATAGTAGTAATTTTAATATCGTACTTTGTCATGTCGGGAGTAGAACTTATCACGAGTGCAATACTAATAATACCTTATACGAGTATGTTGTGGAAATATTCAGTAAATAATGAGGATATTGAAGCGGAATTAATTTTTGATGATTGTCAATGTACGTAAAGGTTTGCAGGTAAAAGTCATATCACACCTTTTTTGTACATTCATTATCATGAGTCCGGTAATGTCAATAGTTGGTATGATAGAAGATTATGTACGAGTATGAGATGATGAACGAATTATAATTAAGCAATTAGTTACTTCACACGCACTGTACCGATGAAACATTCGCGCTACCTGGAAATACTTCTACATTTATTTTTTTTAATACGCATCCTGCCTTATTAAAGAAGTAATGCAACGTAATATTCATACACCTTTTTTGTTACATAGGAATAATAAGCCCAGAAATAACATTGGTCTAAAATTTGATTGAACACTAAAATAATACAACATAAATAGACATTAAATAAATAAATACTCTAAAATAACATTGGTCTAAAATCTGAGTGAACACTAAAATAACACAACGAAATAACATTTGTCTAAAATTTGATTGAACACTAAAGTAATACAACGTAAATAGACATTAAATAAATAATTACTCTAAAATAACATTGGTCTAAAATTTGATTGAACACCAAAATAACACAAAGTAAACATAAAATAAATTATTATTTTTAAATATCATTCGTATAAAACGTACTAGAACATTTTTTAACAAAAAGATAATTGAGGAGTATACAGAAAAAACAGATATCAAAATAAAGTCAGTGACATTAGTTTCAGGATAATGTTTCAAAGTGGTTGGAAAAATAAGTTCGGGGTCGTCTCAAGAAGATATGACACGATCAATTTAACCACTGGCGGCCTCCATGGTCGAGGGGTAAGGCTCTCGACTACGAATCTGAAGGTCGCGGGTTCAAATCCCGGCGTGCGCAAGTAAATTTTATTTAATTACATTTAATAATTTTACATTTAATAATTTTATTTAATTGTGTTGTTGCACAATTAATTCATTTAAAAATAATATATAGTATTTTTGCGCACGTTCCACAGTGGAAGATACTCTCAGTATCGCCCTGGTGAAAGACCACCATTCCGAATTGAAACGTTGCTTGAAATGGCTTTTAGCTGTGTTTGGTGACCAGATCTGAATAGTCAGGTATTTCCCCACGTCCCTCTTCCCTTCTTTTTCCCCTCCCCAATACCTTAATCCTCACAACATTCTCCAATTGGGAATGCCATAGTCTCACTAGCTCCAGACGATTGGGAACACTTGGGACTCTTGTGCGGTATTCATATAAAAAAAAAACATAGTGTTAGATACTCTCAGGATCGTATGACGATGTTATAGAAGATTGAAAGAGCGTTGATGGATTTGTTCATCAACTCATATAATATGATAGACAATCTTTACCAACAAATACAAAAGCGACCAAAATAATAATTAACTTTACTGTTCTATTTAAAAATGATGAAAAATTTCTGGATATTAAATTAAACGGTAACAGCTTGCAAATTTATTCTTTTGCTATAATTCTGTTCTGATGTTGAAGTTATAAGTAGTTAAGTTTAGCGTTGAAGATGCAAGTCTTGAGGAAACTGCGCAGAGAACACTACTTGCACTTAGCCTTTGAGCAATCAGAGTACATAGTAGGAACGTACTTAAGGACCTATAAGTATATTTATTGAGTGTGCTTGTTAGAAGCAAATACTATAAAATAGATAATAGCTTCTAAGACTTGATGGTAACATGCTTCACTGGCCTCTCTAGTTGCCCAGGATGTACAAATTGTTTTTTTCACACATTTTTATAGATTTTCTTTGAAATATTGTATACTTAAAAAAATATGAAAATCTAAGATTCGAAAAATAATATTAGGTAACCTAAATATGACTTTAATGCTTTTTTTAATATAATATTAAATGAAAACTCTTAAAGAGGCAAATAGGTTTGTAGTAACAGTTATAAGACAAATTAATTTTTAATTGTTTTATTGAAACCTCACTGTAGTATTTATTCATTGACGAACATAATATTAACATAACCTAAACGAAAGATGAAACCGAAAAAAATAACAGAGTTGACCAACTGACAAAATCAGTCCCATCTGTTTTAAATATTTAATCATCATTCAATGATTAAATACTACAACGAAGTTTTTAAAATTTAATAAAATAATTAAAAATTAAAAAAAATTATTTTCTTTAAACTTTTAGTAAAAGTCAATAGATGTCTGATATAAATAAAAAATCGAATATTTATCCGAGACACTGTCTAGGTTGCAATTGTGTTCGAGAAAAACTTTGTAATCATTATAAAGATAGCTGCCAATAATATGGGATTACAAAATAAAGGATGATATTGACAAATTCTTGAATTTGAAATATGATATCGATGAAGATGGCGTAAATTGAACTGATCTCATTAGCTAAGTTGGTAAAGCAGTTGTCCCGGAAAGACAGAGGTCCTGGATTCGAGACCCAGATGCGACTGATATCTTTTTATTTTCTGTTGTTTTTTTTTCGGTTGCATGTTTCATTTAGGTTATGTTAATATTATCCTATTCAATAATTAGTTATAAGACTCGCCGGTCCCCGGTCTGGTAAATTAGAAAGGGACTAAAAAACTTATTTAATAAATTGTGAAAATTTTTTTTGCAATTTCTTGATTTTAGTTTTCTTTTGGCTCAACATGTCAGAATCTTTAACATATTTTTTTGTTTGTTATTTATACGTATATGCTTTAATGGGGATATATAAATAAATATATTTATTTTTAAGATATTTGGTAGACACGATATACACGATCGTAATACAGGGAAATTCCTACCATGGCTGACAAAATTTTAAAACAATCTTATAGACAGTTGGGAACAGTCGAAACTCTTATATGGCGTTCACATAACATTAGTTTTTCTGCCAGAAATGGAAAACAGTGGACTTAACGTCTGCATCCACAAAAGAAGCGATAGAAAAAAAAAAGATAACGATAGCAGTGGGTTCGAGTCCCAGCTAGCACCGTTATCGTTTTCTTTTCTGTGTCTTTTCGGTTTCATGTTTCATTCTGATTATAAATATATTACAATAAGATTTATACGCTTCAGTAAGTTATTAAAAAAAAAGTTTAAAGTTTTAGTTAAAAAAATGGGGTAGAAAGATTGAACGTATTCTACAAGTGCTGAAAGAGAAATAGCATTGAAGGGCGGTGGATTAAGAGGAACGGCTGCGCTGCCCGTTTCATACATAACTGGATTTTGGATTTGAGGCCAAAATACCCATCCAAACTGAATGACATATTTTTTATTAAAGGTTTATTAAATATGTAATGTGGATGAGAAGCATTTTAATTGTTTATATTTTAAATTATGAATAAAAACATAATTTAAGATGCATCTTAGAAAATTATTCTAAGTATTTAAAAATATATTCCATATTTGATATGTAAATATGATTACGTAAATAAAAATACAAAAACAAAACATTAAAAAAGTAGTGCTTTTTCGGGTCGATATTTTAGATAATGTACGGAAAATGTGTGTTCCAACGTAAATTGGTAGTTTTCAATTTAATTTAAAGTTCTCCATAGTGTTTATTTCAATATTTAAAATAAATATATATTTCATTACATTTTAAAGGCAGATGCGGTAAAACTTTTTTTTTAAATCACCGTTAACCCTCAAATAATTGTTAAAGTTGACTGTAAAATCGCCAAAAATCATTTCCTTTAATGGCCTATATTTCATAATGTAAAACAAAAATAAATAAATTACTTCTAATCCGTACTAGATATTTACTATACGTTTTGATAAAAAAAATCATTAGTTTTAGGTGAGAATTTTGGCCTCAAATCTAAAATTAAGTTTTGTATGAAACAGGCCGCGCAGCCGTTCCTCTTAATGTATTCTACCAAAGCAGGGACAGCGTTCGGGGCGCTCGGGTAATTAGGGTATTCATCATATCTTAATGCCGATGTGTGACGCGAATTTTGTGACGGTGTGTGTTAAATTCAGTATTTAGAGAGCTTGGATTTACGCCTACAGTATTGAGAACTGTGAGAGCACAAATCCATGCCCCTGTCACCTAATTACAGGACCGTTTGAAATTTATAAGCCCCGATTAACATTGACAAGAGTGCCGGGATAAATCCCAATGCTTTCTGGTACCTGGCTTTTAAGGAAATTTCAATGATATCACCCGTGTAATCCGCATATACGTGAATTGTTAGTATCACGGAATCTCCGATGCACGAATAAGCCTATGGCTTATTGTCGAAACCTTGAACCACGCTTTAAGAGCAAGTTTAACGCATCTAAAAATGCTTAAAATACATCATATAACTTACGATGTTAGATTATTTTCCTTTTCTAAGTAAATGTTAAAATATAATTTCTTAAGATGATTGGTTTCGCTTTGTGGCGGAATTTAATAATATACTTTGTATTCACCACTTTATTGATTTCTTTATATACGTGCAGAAACAGGCGGATTGCAATATTTGGAGCACAGGTGTCAGGTAGAAATGCTGTCGTTGTTCTACCGGTATTTCAATTGAAGATTTTTTATTTTATTATTATTTACACTGTACAAAAGAAAGAATACAATGCAAAAAGTCCTAATAAACCACTTTTTTAGTTTGTCAAACGGAAGCTTGTTATTCAAAGACAAATTTTACAGAAACTCTTACAAAAAAATTAAAACATAAATATTTGTCAAGAATTTTACTCAAAAATATTTCTAAAAAAATATATTAAAAAAAAAATAAAAAATAAACGATAACAATAAATCAAACATAAAATAACATTTCCTTATTATCTAATACGAGGAACTAACGTCATTAATCCCTTCCATGCCGGAGCACATTCGGGAAACAAGTAAAATGCGCGTTCAATATTTGTACATGGTTGACATTTGTCACATGAGAACAGGCCACTTCTACGACTTGTTCTCGTGTTCAAAGCTCTGCTGTGGAATGATCTGCCGACATCTGTGTTTCCACCATTCTACAACACGGATCTCTTCAACCCCCAGAGTCACTCCTTCCTATCCTCAAAAAGACCCTTCCATACAGCATCCCCAAAGATGACATACAGCCCTGAGGGAAATTATTTCCCGCAAGGCCTCCTGTGGAGTAACTATAAAAAATAAAAAGAAGAATTTTTGATGTCCTGAAATTTCAAAAATGGAATCCTTTGTATATTTAAATGAATTAATCAATGTTCCTTTACGACAGCTGGCCATTCGTATGAAATTCATAAATCCTTGTAATCAAGATCACAATTTGGTAGTCAGTAAATTTATTCAACATCTATCAAGCTCAGTTATTTACCTACGTTTACGTATGAAGTATTATGATATCATAGTTTAACCCTTCCCTTACGGTGCTAAAAAATTCCTCGAGATCCTGTGCTGTACATTAAGTGTACAGGGTAAACATTAGAATTTTGTAAATTTTATGTTGGATAGATTGAATGGCTTGCAATTATTACTTCTGAAAATCATTTTATCAATAGTACATAGATAATATGTATGTACTCGTATGTACATCACTAAATTACAGCCGGCAAACGGCCGGATATTTCTGAAGACCGCGCATCGTGGCACGGTGAGTGAAACCTCGTACCCCTCTTGCCCACTACCGCACCACTCGTACGTATATATAAACTTTATTTCCCTATTTTTCGACAAAACCATTTTTTATGTTGCGTTCGATAATTTTTATATATTTTAATTATTTTATACAATACACAAATGTGATGTTGAAGAACACCTAAAATATGAACTCTGTGTTTAGTATATTTACAGAGATATTAAAATAATTAGAGACATGTCAAATCAGTTGACAGCACCGGGAAGGAAGGGTATCAATTATACTGTTAATCAAATAGTGCTAACTCTACAAAAAATATGATAATATTTCATTAAGAAGTGAAGAATTCTCTCAAAATCACCTCGGCGAAAAACCACCAATGTGTTAACATTGTGCAGCCCCTATGAAACCACATAGACTTTTTTTAATATCTTTTTATATAAAAATTACTGTTTGTCTGTCTGTCCTCGATTTTCTCGAAAATTACTTGACCAAGTTTGTTCTTATCAGTGCCCGTTTAGAGAGTAGTTTGAATAAAATCCAATATGTAAAACTTTTGCCATAACGTTTTAAAATTAATATAATGTTGTAATGAGGTTAGCCCATAGATATACCACTCTGGTTAGCCACACATTACATATTGAAAAGAAGAAAATTTGTTTGGGTAGAATATTTGCAAAATGGAAAACGGTTAGTGGAAAGTGGGTTAGTTTAACTTTGTTTTGCAAAAATAAATGTTTCAAATGAGACAAAATTTTCAAATGAATGTTTCTTTGTTTCTTTGTTTCTTTGTTTCTTTGTTTCTTTGTTTCTTTGTTTCTTTGTTTCTTTGTTTTTTTGTTTCTTTGTTTCTTTGTTTCTTTGTTTCTTTGTTTCTTTGTTTCTTTGTTTCTTTGTTTCTTTGTTTCTTTGTTTCTTTTTCTTTGTTTCTTTGTTTCTTTTTTCTTTGTTTCTTTGTTTCTTTGTTTCTTTGTTCTTTGTTTCTTTGTTTCTTTGTTTCTTCGTTTCTTCGTTTCTTTGTTTCTTTGTTTCCTTGTTTCTTTGTTTCTTTGTTTCTTTGTTTCTTTGTTTCTTTGTTTCTTTGTTTCTTTGTTTCTTTGTTTCTTTGTTTCTTTGTTTCTTTGTTTCTTTGTTTCTTTGTTTCTTTTTTCTTTTTTCTTTTTTCTTTTTTCTTTTTTCTTTTTTCTTTTTTCTTTTTTCTTTTTTCTTTTTTCTTTTTTCTTTTTTCTTTTTTCTTTTTTCTTTTTTCTTTGTTTCTTTGTTTTTGAGATAGTTACTTTCGCTGTCAAAATCAATTATGGCACCCAAACCACAAGCCAGAATTCACAAACAAGGCCGAATACACATCTTCTATTTGAATAATAAAAAATTAACAATTTTTATTTTTGATACTGACAATTCGTGGAGGAAATCAATTTGATTTATTAAACAATTTTATTTATTAATTTGGACAAAAAAATAATAAATCATTAATTGAAACAAATTTTTTGTTTTTCAATTATTTTTTAGTGGAATAATATACCGAGATAAACCCCCATCATCTTGGCGGAAATCATGTCAAACCTTCGTTGGTACGCAATAAAGAAAGAAAAAATTTCACCCCTTGTCCCCGAACAGTTTCGCAATGAGAAATTATTGACTAGTGTCTCAGTTTACCAGTTGTTTACAAAATTACCTCAAACCACGATAGAACTGCAGTAAATTTTATTGTGGTATTTGTTCTATCTTTTTTTGTACGTAATCATTGACGGATTTACTGATAAGGTCCAGAAATTAACAAATCTGTTATTTGGATTGTCTATCTTTGTCAATGAAAGGATGACTCTAGATTGTCTATGCTATTATTATTTGTATTGAAACTAAAGTCGGACCAATCGGTCTAATAAATAGCATTATTCTCTATAAATTCGTTCTCATCTATACACCCACATACAACACTGATAACACGTTCAGGGATGTGGGACAATTTATAGAGTTTCTTAGAAATTGGTAACTTTGAGAAAGAAAAAGAAAAACTGAACCTTTTTTTACTTTTTGGCAGCTTTAAAATACTTCTTAACGTAATACCCATGTCTCTGTAATACCTATGTCTTATAATTAAAAAAAAAAAACAACAAAATAATTTTTTTTTTTAAAACTTTCCTTTTTTATTTGATTGGTATTGACATGTTAGCGTGTTGGTAAAATTTGTATATTTTATAGTAAATTCGGTGGTATTTGTTCAATATGTGATAAGTGCAATAAGAGATTTCTTATGATAACACATTGAAACTTTAATTTTACCTTCGAATATGGTTAATTTCGTATGTGGGAAAAACAGAGTTTAATTTCTTAATGTTTTTTTACATTAACTTATAGGGGGCCCTGATGAGAATAATTTCCCATTGGGCTTATGTCATATTTAGGGAAACTTTGTGGATGATCCTTTTAATGAAAAGAAGGAGAGAAAGTTCTGAGAAGGGGAAAGGTATGAGGGGTGGATAGGTATTTGGAGATCAGTGTGACCAGGAGTAACGGAAGTATTTATCCATCTCTTCCACTGCGGTGTAAGGTCAAGAGATTCTGGCTGGAGAAGTCAAGCGGTCTCTCTCAATATCCGTTTTTTTCACCAAATTTCACTCCCGCATTCCATCTTCGATTACTTCCGTTATCACAGAAGGAGCCACTAAGGGCTATATTTTGTCGTCGTCAGTATCTGTACTAACCAATTTGATGTGCGTTTGTGACAAACCTCCCTCTTTGCGAAAGCTGTGCAGGGATACTTGAGGGTTAAGATAGTCAATTAATTAGAGTCCTTGACATGCACCCTGAAGGAGTAACCATAATTTACTTATACTGGGGTGGGAAAGTAGTGGGTAACTTCAAACCTCATCCCATAAACCCGGACACCCTTGCTAAGTCATCTTCCGTAGCGAATTACTTGGGGTGACCAATGGCAGAGGTGTTGAATATCCAATTAATGGTTCTCCAGGCGGTGGTACCCATATCCGTCTCCCAGACTGAAGTTATATACAATGAAAGAATAATGGTTCTCCCACATGACGTGAGTTTCTCCAGGTTCGAGATCTCAGTTTGGCGAGATCTGAAAAAAATTCTGAGGATACGTTGTACGTAGTCAGTCCACAACAAGCTATCAAAAGTAACAGTACACCCTAAATAATCTCTCAGGCGGTGGTACCCATATCCGTCTCCCAGACTGAAGTTATATACAATGAAAGAATAATGGTTCTCCCACATGACGTGAGTTTCTCCAGGTTCGAGATCTCAGTTTGGCGAGATCTGAAAAAAATTCTGAGGATACGTTGTACGTAGTCAGTCCACAACAAGCTATCAAAAGTAACAGTACACCCTAAATAATCTCTCAGGCGGTGGTACCCATATCCATCTCCGAGACTGAAGTTATATACAATGAAAGAATAATAGTTCTCCCACATGACGTGAGTTTCTCCAGGTTCGAGATCTCAGTTTGGCGAGATCTGAAAAAAATTCTGAGGATACGTTGTACGTAGTCAGTCCACAACAAGCTATCAAAAGTAACAGTACACCCTAAATAATCTCTCAGGCGGTGGTACCCATATCCATCTCCGAGACTGAAGTTATATACAATGAAAGAATAATAGTTCTCCCACATGACGTGAGTTTCTCCGGGTTCGAGATCTCAGTTTGGCGAGCGACATATCTGAAAAAAAATTCAGGATACGTTGTACGCAGACAGTTGTTAGCTTGTTGTGGATAACAATAAGCTATCAAAAGTAATAGTACACCCTAAATAATCTCTTCATACAAACAATTAAAAAGTCGAGTTTGCAACCCGCGATATAAATAATAAACGATTCAACGGTGTTTACTGCAAAATATTTTAGTGAACTCTCTTATTTACTTTCTTATTTATGATATTATGTTTAAGTGAATTACAGAATAAAGTGAAGTGACAGTTCCACGTCATTGTTTGGTTACTACTTACCTTTAAACGGTCTGTCACTGTGCAAACTGTCGTTAAAACATTTGATAAACTGTCGTTAAAATTAATGTCATATTTGAAAAAAATAAATCACGATAATTATTTAAAAAATAAATAATAATAAAATTACCAGAAATCAGACTGTGAGCAATAATAATCTCAAGTTCTTTTATTAACTCTTTCTCAGCGGATCCCAAGTGGCGTATTATGTAGTTGTGAAGGCGTTTCGCTTAACAATCGCTATAATCAGTTAATCGTGAGTTCAAAGGTCCTCGAAACCATTGGTTTTATTTTATTTTAATTAAATAAAACTAATAAATTTATCACACCACGTGGTCAAGTAAAAACAACTTTATAAAATAATAATTTAAAAGTAATAATTTCTCAATAAGAACTCATTTTCAACAGTGAAATAAATTTCTAAAAATGTAATAATTTAAATTCTCAAATAATAACCTCAATGCAGCGCTCCTATAATACTCCGCTGATAAATCACCGTTCTACCTCTGCGAACACCTATTGCCGGCGAACAAAGAACTGCATGCTGCCCTCCGAAAAGCAGCAATAGAAAAACTGTGCAAGTTTTGGATAAGGAATGGACGCATCTACGCTCGTAAAAACGAGAATTCTCCAGCTGTTCTTATTAAGAACATGGAATCTATATAATCTGTAACCCCTATGCTTTTCATTACATTCATATCTGATCTACTACTTTGTTACTCATGTCGTATCTTTTCTTTTTTT
The DNA here is from genome assembly GCA_022606495.2 of Halesus radiatus. Lineage (NCBI taxonomy): Eukaryota > Metazoa > Arthropoda > Insecta > Trichoptera > Limnephilidae > Halesus > Halesus radiatus. The sequence continues at coordinate 258,323 of JAHDVE020010772.1, read as the reverse complement.
CTTTATCCTCATATCTCATGATGATTTTTTTATATTTTCTCTTATTTCTCTTATTTGTCATTGTTCATACCTTACGTTTCTTTTTCGCTTTTGTTTATTGTTCCGTCTCTTTTCTTTTGCTTATCATTAGTTTCTTATACCATCAGACATGAACTAAGTAAACATTACAACATTGACATTTTCTCAAATTCTATGAATGCATTTAAAATCTCAATACAAAAAGCCATAGATGATGATTTTTATGCCTTCATAAATAAAATGAATTATCTAAAATTTACATTAAACTAAGTAAAATTTTTTAACCTTTTTTAATTACAATTGTTTTCCTTCAACGTTTTAACATCTTCGTTTCTCTGACCAACCTGCAAACAAACAATATCGTTATTGCACTATCGTATTTTTGCACACGAGTTTCAGTAAGATGGGTAAATAAATATTATTAATTTTAACTAATTAAATCATAATTTAACATTATTGCGTACACCGCATTTGTTGTAAACACATATATTAGAGATATTTACATGCCGACTATATAAATATATGATATATTATGTATGATGATTTTATGTAAATATTTTGTTTGTGTTTCTAATAAATAAATAAAAATAATTAAAAAAATAATAATAACTGGCCCTCCAGAATCAGAAAATTAGATAGTAAATTCTTCTTTCTATTTCGACCTACAACTTGTAATGGTCTAACCATCATCATTTTCTTTTAATAGAACCCTGGAAAATATTTTTTTTTTATATGCATAACTTTCATGCTAGAAAAGCTTAAGGGAGCGACATCTATCGACTTGTGGAGAGTTTGATTACAGTGAATTATAATCCAATAATTTTGATTCATAAAACTCGTTGCAACATAAAACCACGAGATGGCAGTGAGAAGAAGGTGTTCCCTCTTATAAATAAACATCACAGGATTGGGTGAAATCAACGAAAAGTTACCAATCAAACGAGCGTTCTACATAAACAACAATTAGTGGTGACAGGACAAAGGAAATATTAATTATTTATGTGAATCGAAAGGGTTCAGATCAACGGCCTATAATGTAAACATTTCACTAGCGGTCGAACAGGACGAGAAGAGGTCGTGAACTTTAAAGGAAACAATGGGAAATGCAGAGATGAATAACCATTGAAAATGGAAGTAGGAAGTAAAAATAATACGCAAAATGTTAATTACAAATAAAAAAACTACAAAGTGATGATTTATCTTGCACGGGGAAAGGTGTGTTTGCATTAGAATTTAGACAGAGAGGCGTGTCATGTAAGGTTAAGCGGAAAAACAACGAATTAGAGAAAATAATTCAGAGAACAATAGCTTCAACAGATGAAAAAGGGAAGAAACAAGAATCATACAGTATGGAAACTTCGGCAAACTTAAGAGGCGATTTAGGCGAGACTAATGTGAAATAGGAGTACAATTTTCTAATTTCAGGAACGTAGATAATTACTGATTTTAGGTGATAAAAGGTATTAATTGAGTAGATTCGGGACATCAGATATTATGAAAATGTAGATGAGAAATGTATCAATCAATTATTAAATTTAAACTGAAGGAATTCAATAGAAATATTGAGATATATGGACTACTACTTTGAATATAGTTCGATACATTTAGGTAAAATTTTGAGGTTGTCAATGACTAATGTAAACAAGGCGACAAGAATTGTTTATTTAAGCGACCAGATGAACATGAAACTCAGGTGATAAAGAGACAAACAAACAATTAAGCTTATACAGGGAAGATAGGAATATTTATTTAAGGAAAAGTAATAAAAAATAATGGGTTTTCGATAAACTCTGATTTATATCGGTTTTTTACAAAAGTAATGGTTATTACCCATAATAATGAGTAAGCTAATGTGATATTGAGTTAGAGTGGAATGGAGAAAGGGGAGTGGCCAGGAAAGAAGTGAACGGACTCATATCTACCAGGTTTGGGGTAGGTAAATCACAGGTAAAAACGCCAATAAATTAATACATAAAATTATTAAAGGTGGTGAAAAATCAATTAAGGATGATATCAATCGACCCGGATGAAAGTATAAACAGACGACAGGTACATGCAAAAGGTGTAATACAGCTAGACCAGGAAGAAGCAGTGCAACACATTGAAAAATCATTCTGGAAAGGTATATTTATTAACTCAGGCAGGTGAGGTGGGGAAGAAATTATAAAGTGTTTACACCAATATTAGTATCAATTGAAAATTGCACGAAAATATGCGTTAATCGAATATTCACATGTTAGATCAGAGAAAAACCATGTTACCATCGGAAAATTCATAAATAAAAAGATATCGCATATCAAGATAACCAGGGACTAAGGGAATTTCTAAAATTGAACGATGTGAAGAAGGCGCTTCTTTAAATAAAATTCAATAATGACATAGTGGCTATAAATACGAGATACCCGAGTTCATAGGCGACCAAAGAATAAGCGATAGATAATATTTTCAGAAAAAAAAACATGAATCGAAATTTCCAATTCTATAATAAGGAACAGCAGGGCGATCTAGAGGAATGAACTAAATTCGATCCTGGCCGGAGTGAGGAAAAGTGATGGATTCAGAGGCGGGCCAGATATTATCTAAATATTTACATTGAAGAATTACATTCGAAATTAGTGTTACTTACATATAGGTTTACGAGTTGGTAAAGAACATAATGTAATGTAGGTATGGAATGGAGTTAAATCCTTTTGATTCTAAGCTAGGTATATAAGGCAATGTAATGAGGGAATAGGGAAGTTAGTCGCGGAATACGTCGGGCGAGAAAATATTAAATTACGTGCTGGCCGATTTTAAGTAATTGTTTTGTTTTTGGACTTAGAAAAATTTCATTTGATTTGATTCTTAAAGTTTTAAATAAATTCTTTTAAATAGTTGTTGGATTGATTCAACAATAGTTTGATTTAATTCAATAATAATTTAATAAATATTGAAGTTTCTAAAATTCATTATAATTAAGTTGATACTAAAAATTACTTCTGTGAATTAATTAAAATTGGTGGTTTTAAGTGAAATTATAATAATCGAAAGTGTTTATAAATAAAGTGTTTGAATTGAAGTTGATTGGAGTCCATCGCGAAATAAGTTGGAAGAAATAGTTGATTACGGGCGTATCGGTATTTAAGTGATTAAAAAGTGTTTTTCTGGACTTCAAAAAAAATTCCATCTTAAAATAAATAAAATATTTGTGTTTAAATTAATATTAAAATTTTCTTAAAGACAGTTCGTCTCGAGTTGATACGTCGTTAATTGCGTGCGGAGTGATTAAAAAGTGTTTTTCTGGACTTCAAAAAAATTTCATCTTAAAATAAACAAAATATTTGTGTTAAAATTAATATTAAAATTTTCTTAAAGGCAGTTCGTCTCGAGTTGATACGTCGTTAATTGCGTGCGGAGTGATTAAAGAGTGTTTTTCCTGGACTTCAAAAATTTCGTCTTCTAATAAATAAAGTGTTAAAATAAATTCTCTTGTTGATCTAATACAATAATAGTTTCATAAATAGTGAAATTTCCTAAAAAATTAATAATACTTAAATTACGTTAAAGATTCTAAAAGTCGCAATTAAAGTTGGTAACAATAATTTGATTTAATTTTCTCAAAATTATAAGTGCAATGTGATACTAATAATAATTTAATAAATATTGAAAAATTTCTATAATTAATAAAGTTATTTGTTTAAAGATTTTTAAAATTTGCTTCTGTGAATTAATTAAAATTGTTTAAATGAAATGTGATTTAATTCATATTTTGTGTTGAACTGAATTTATTACGAGTTTAAGAAAAATTAAATATAATTGCGTTTAAAATAATTTAGTGAAAGTTTAAAAACAGCTGAGTCTTAGTTTCATATAATTCATTTTTAATACCTAGCGTGGGATTAATTTCGTCAAAGAAAAATAATAAAGCTCTAAAATATTACCAAGCGTTCGGTTTACGGATTTAATTAATAGTTAGTAAAGAGAATTACGTGAGTACAAAGAATAAAATAGGAAAATAAAACAACAAAATTTAAATATTATCTAATAATATTTGGATTTAGAGATCATTAAATTTGAAGAAATAGTACAAATCGGTAGATCACGAATTGAAATTAGGAAACACTAGATTGTATTAAGTAAATATTTCTAACTTAGATTAAACATTCCAGGCAGGGAAGTTCAATATTTTCTGAATCTTCATATTGGCGTGTATAACCCGTCTGGAAAAATTATGAATTTGTCGGAATTCAGGTGAGTCAATTTAATATACAAGTTTTCAGGTTCTCCCGGGGAAGGCGAGGACGGAGACATGAATTATATTTCTAATGATGTATAAGCGCACATATTAAATGCATATATTATATGTATAAATATATATTTATATTTAATGTTTAATATGTATATATATATAAAACCAATTATTATATTTATGTATATCTCCTATAAAAACAATTTATTTTATTAATATATATATTTTCCTAACATATAAATTCAAAACTAACGTTACTAAAATTACCAACAACCCAAACGATTTTTATTAATTCAAAGATCGTTATCATTCTAAAACAAACCAATGAATCCTAATTGTTATGCTTCCTGACGGGGGTCTCTGACACCTTATAACTGTCGCATATCTCAACGACCTACATCCTCGACTGTTATTATAACTAGGTCAACATTCCAAACCACACCCTTCTTTTATCGAAGTATGTAGATACGTATAAGTATGTATATATATATTCGAATTTCAGTACATCTTACGAAGAATAAGTACCTTAACAAACGTCGACATTTAATTGAAAAATAACTATCATCTTTTGCGATGAATTATCATCTTTTAGAAATCACGTATTTGTAGTTTACGTACATACATAATTTTATAGCGCCATTTTCATGGAAAGATTCAATTCAAAGGCGCCCCACATCCGTTCGAACATATTGATGAATTCAACAGAACAAACAAAAACCCACATTACTAGAAATGTCAAAATAAGCATAATCATTCGTCGACAATACGTTCCCAAGTTATGTTATAAAATTAATTTTATCTTCGACTTAGGTTTTCAAGGTTCAGGCCTTGCGAATTTTGGGCTTTTTGGAGTCCTACCTTTTCTCCGAACAAAAATCAATCTACAGTTAAACTCAAACTACATGAGATAGCAGGGTCTCAACCTCTCAAGCAACCTGTCAACCAAACCAAAAGTAATCTATTATATATATTGTATTATCACTTTCATGTATTTTGATATGTAATATGTCTGAATATCTGGCACAGATTCACGACCTGTGTTGGAGATGTCAGATCCACAATTTTCTGGGAAAACTGGAGTATTGTGGATTATAAAAACTCGTATTGTTTACATATATTTATAATTTGTACCTATCGATTGGGCAGAGATAATTGCTGATTTAAGCGTGGTTATCTCTGAACTCTTGATGCGGGGGACGGCCTTTCAACCCGGACTTTGCAAAAATTCGCAAGTATATAATGTTGTTTGACGAGGGGACGGAACCGGTTTGATCTCCTTTAAATGTAACTGTCTGGAGGACGGGAATTCGGAGGGTCTCGGACCCATGGATAAGGAAGGTGCTCTTTCCGTCGCGGTACAGGGGATGACCAATAGCGCACGAACTAAAAGAAGAGGTTACGTATACCGATTTGGTCAGGCTGTGCGTCTGTGAAGAGAGAGTTACTGACCGGAAACGTGGTCATCTGAGTACTTTAGGGGTAGGTCTGGAGCCGAATTGCAGCAAAACAAGCCGTATTCGATCTCTCGTCATAACAAAAGCTGTGAAAACTAAAACCTAATCATGTAATTTTCCCAAATTTAGGAGAGGATGGAGATGTAAAACTGTACCTTTTAACCATGAAATTCATTGAAACTAACCTAATCATGTAATTTTCCCAAATTTAGGAGAGGATGGAGATGGCGCCAAAACAAGTAAAACTGTACCTTTTAACCATGAAATTCATTGAAACTAACCCATGTAGAATAACACTTAGTACGATGAGGAAAGACGATAATACTGTGATCATTACATTTATGTATACCAAATTTAAAATTGAAACTACGTCGTATTATATAGATCAGGAATAGTGCAATTAGTATAGCCCATAAGCTAAGTTTTCCCATTAAAACTCACGATAGAAGAAAAGTAGAAAATTTAGGGGTAAAGTTAGGAAAATGCTAGTCTTCCTATAGGAAATTAACGTAGATTGCATAGTAGGATAATAATAGAGAGTTCAGAACACTAAAGTCTAAGATAGGAGAAATGTTAGGAATATGAATTCTGTCAATGGTATGCGAGAGTCTGCCTACGCTACAAAGAATAGGGGTTACCACAAATAAGGCCTTGTTTTTCCAATAGTCTGAAACAAAAAACAACACAACGTAGACTCGCGAAAAGCTTGGCAAAATTGACCACATTGGAGTGCAAAATTTCCGTGAAAATCATGAAAATCGGAAACACTCGAATGTTAGCATAGGGCTAGACGTTACACGCTGGCCAAGGAGGAGAAAAACCTCAAATTGAAAGGAAAACTACAAAGAGTTTTCCGATCACATTAGTTAGGAAAATTTAAGGCAGCAGTAGAGGAGTCATCTTAAATCGGTGGCGCGAACGAAGTCTATTGCTAAATTAAATCATAAACGAAGGAAGGACGGGCCATCACATCTTTAAAGGTCAGGGGGGGGGGGCCATCTCAAACTTTACTCTGTATAATAGAAATAATGTTTTTATATGATTTATTTTATCTAGATATCTAAGTACCTAAACTGTAAACTCATAATAGTAAGATTTTGAAAGAAAAGCACCCGTTTGTCAAATTACGAAAAAAGTGGTTTATTGATTCTTTTTGTCTTGTTATGTAAAGCTTCATTAAAGCCATTTTTTTTAAAGTCGACTTATTTATCCATAATTTTAATTAACAGTCTTTTCTCTTTTCGGCCAAATAAAATCCATCCCACGCATTTTCTACCTAAATGAATATGAGGAATTTTGGGTATAAAGCCACTCTACCCAGGCATTTACGCAAATTCCTTTAATTATCCTGATACAATATTCATCCAGAAAATTTATCATAAATATTTGAAATCAATACAGAAAACAATGTTTTGAAATCTGGTAAATAAGGTGATACATGCAGTGATCCAAAATGTGGTTTATATATTGCAAATTTTATTAATTTATATTTTCAGTATTCAAAAGCCTACGTCAATATTAAATAATTTAATTTTAAGTGGGACTCATGGCTGATTATAATCATCAGTCATCTTCTGTTTGCCATCATCAGAACTGGAGAGACATTGGAAAGTTCTCGAACTAATCATGTCTTTTTAAATATAGCTGAATCTTCCACGATAGCTGAGTCTTCCGTTGGGAATACCTTTGAGGTTAATTACACGAATTCAGAGATCACCGTCTGTGAAGAACTTTTGAAGACTGGGCCAGAGTGTGTTCACAATAAAAAGAAGAATAATTGCGTGCATGGCAGAAATTGCTGAACAAAGTGATTAGAGTGTTTATTAGTAGATAAGTATCACTGACTTATTTTATTTTAATTTAATCTACTTTTAATTTTAATTTACTTTAGAAACACGCAGTACATGTATAAAATGAGTGCTGTACAAATTACAAGGTTTTAGAAAATTATTAAAAGAATCGGTACCAATGACATGTTTATTTGTAATATCTAATAAATGGTTATATACGTTTTACCTGGCGGGGTTAGTAGAAGACTAGGGAATAAAACATGTTGAAGATAATAAAGGGAATATATGAAAAAAGTGTATAGTAAAGACACAGGCACATACAAATGTGTGTGTGTGTGTGTGGGTGTGTGTTTGTTTCTGTGTGTGTGTTTGTGTGTGTGTGTGTGTGTGTGTGTGTGTGTGTGTGTGTGTAGTGCTATGCACTGGAGAGTTGTGATTGCGCATTGATGTTATGAGTAATATTTTTCTTAAATGACGGTAGGGAGTCAAAAAATATGTCGAGATTTAGGTTGGGATAAAGTTTATTAAATTTTCGGAAAATTGGTGAATTGGCGGCAGCGTCTGTTTTATTGTTTAATGTATATATATATATATATATATAGTTATACACATGTTCAGGGCACGACAAAAATATAATACCATCTAGGCGCAAACAAAAATGCTAAAATGGTGAGAAAATCTTTGTTACCGAGATAGTTTTAGAGAATTTAAACTAGATTTCAGAGATAATTTAAAAATTTTCGGATGTGGACCATTTTAAAAATGCAACCTTGATTTTATGTTACCCTTTTGCACAAAAATCACTCTTATACGCCTTTTTCTACAAACTTATTAAACCATGAAACACTTTGTTTTTTCACCAAGTTTGAAACCATAATAAGAAAGAAGTAACATTATTGGTGAATTTGTATATTATATGTTTAAACTGGCTGTTATTGTTTTACGGTTTACCATATAAAAAAAATATTATTAGATTGTCGAAATGCCTTCTGCTAAAATATGAGTCAACAGCTCCTTCCCGACTCCGTGAAGCGTGCGACGCATGACCTCCAAAACTACGAGTAAGCATCAAGCAACAGTTGAACATTAATACAAAATCCTGAAATGTTATTACATTCACAATTGATGTCGTTTGCCCTTTCGACTGCTAATAAAGTTATTTGTCGGTTGGGGGTTGGAAACTCCTTCAAACGCTAGAAGCGCGGTGTATGCATAGGGGTGCCTTTTAATTACAAAACGATTGCGACATTTTGAGGGTCTTTGGTTAAGAATAAAAAACCTACTGTAGACACATTACCATATTTAGTCAGTGGAAGATGCTCTCAGTATCGCTCTTGAGAAAGACTACCAATAAGAATAGTAAGGTTACTTGAAATAGCTTTTGCCATGTTCGGCAATCAGATTTGAGTAATCAGATATTTACCAACCTTTTTCTACTCCATCTTCTTCAAATTTATACTACCTTCATCCTTATCCAATTTTGAATACTATAATCCCACTGGTCTCGAGCAGTTTGGACTCTTATGCTGTATTTACATAAATAAATAAACAGATACATGTTCCGGTGGAAATTTTTTTAGGAAACGCGATTTAAGTATTATTACTATTTTGAGAGAAACGAGATAGGTTCTAAATGTTAGATTTTACTTCCAAGATAACTAACTGAAGTACCCGGCATTTCCCGGGGTTATGAATGGTTTTGAGTAAAGTTTTGAGGTTATGATATATGTATTACCCCTTCCCAATAGTTTTTCCCTTAATTTGAACTTCAAATTTGCAAAATTTCATCAAGAAGTACCAAAATTCTGATTTAAGGGTGGAAAGGGAGGTGGGGGTGGTTTCTTAAATTGAAATATAATAGCGTCACAACTGATCGAATATAACTAGGTCTCAATAGTTCAATTTTGAGAATGTTGGTTTCGGTAAGACAGTAAGATCTGGGTTCAAGTCCCACTTGCGACATTTTTTTATTTTTCTTTGTCTTTATTTGTTTCCTATTGTCATCGAGAATTATTAATATTATCTTCTGCAATAAATAAATTACAATGCCGTTTATAAACTTCAATAAAAGTTATTCCTAATGAATTTACAAATTTATACGATGTCGACTGCCTACTAAAAAAGACCCTCATTACTCGTGAACAACCTTATGACACAATAAAAAAAATTCTTATCTTTTTATTACATCTGGCTGGCGTTTGTCTATTTAGTCAAATATCCCAAAACAAAAAGTGCTTGTAATAATTAAAATTGTTAATTTATGGTCAAAATATAGATTATTATCAAAATTTAATCTTTTCCGTCATTGTATCCCTGTACCTGCTTTAAAAATCTTTACTGCATCTAAATTTTATCAAAGCAAATTTTCCCAATTTTATTATTATCTTGATTAAAACCCCAACAGGATAAAAATTTATAGAATAATTTATGGGGCATAAATAAATGAATTTTTATTGCCCTTTACATATTAGAAAATCGTATAAATATACAAACATGGTTTCTGAAGATCATATTGTATTTTTCGCCGTGAAATCAATAACAAGTAAGTAGTAATTAATACCTGCCTTTATATCGAAAAAAACCGTAAGTTCGATATTAGAATCTAAGAACATTTAAGATATCATCATTTTTCTAATTTCGCTAATCATACTATTTAAAATATTCATAATTTAAAAAAAAAATACAGGGGAAACGCTTAAATAATTTAGAATCCTTTGAAAATAAGAATTCCCTTTATAATAATCAGTAAACAATTTTTAAAATAATCTGTCTTAAAAATGTTTCCTTTCACGACTACTCCCTAGTCACGACCCCACCCCGACAACAACACCTGATAAATAATATGTTCACCAAAAATTATGTAATATTTTAAAGTTAGTATATATTTTGCCCCGATAAGAGAACGGTTGTTACGAAACCGGTCGGCGTATAAAAGAAAAAGTGTTTAAAACATAAGGTTATCATTTCATATTATTAAAACAACATCCTATTTGTTTAATGAAGATAAGATTCGACATATTTATTAAGTGACGTCTCTTAAATTTCTCTGCGATGGCGTAATTCAGATTTTTCTTAATAATTTAATATGGTGAGATTTTGAGTAACACTTAACATATTTGTTTCTTTCCAGACAATTCAAGATGAAGACATTCTTCCTTGTTGTGGCTTTCGCCGCTTTTGTGGCTGCTAGCCCACTGGGTCTCCCCTTGGTGCAGATCGTTGTCAACATTGATGACAAGACATCCTCCGTTGAGCTTCCACAAGTGCTTCCAGAATTGCTTCCATCTCTTCCAGTCCTTCCAGCACCAGTGCCAATTATTGAGCTGCCCCAGACTGAAGACCTATGGGAAGGTCCCATTGCACTTCCAGCGCCCCTGCCAATTGAAGAGCTGCCCCAGACTGAAGACCTATGGGAAGGTCCCATTGCACTTCCAGCGCCCCTTCCAATTGAAGAGCTGCCCCAGACTGAAGACCTATGGGAAGGTCCCATTGCACTTCCAGCGCCCCTTCCAATTGAAGAGCTGCCCCAGACTGAAGACCTATGGGAAGGTCCCATTGCACTTCCAGCGCCCCTTCCAATTGAAGAGCTACCCCAGACTGAAGACCTCTGGGAAGGTCCCGTAGCCCTTCCAGCTCCCCTGCCACTTGTTCCAGAGATCTACCCAGCTCCCATTCCAGAGCTTCCTCAGACTGAGGACCTGTATGGTCACCCAGAATACACTCCAGCTGAGAACATTGACAACCTTCACCTTTACCCCCAGGGAGTCATCTTCTGAAGACCCAACTAATTATTCAACCGGTACCCCAAAACTGTCAAAATCATGTACTATTTTACTGTCCATATTGGAAACCCATACATATAAATCTGTTATAAATAAACACTTTCTTTTGGCAGTTCTTGTTTTCTTTTGCAAAATTATATTCATGTTTTTTTTTTATATTTATTAATAAAAAGCCTTTGTAACTCTCTTCCACTTATTTATTTTTGACTGGCCGGTCTCAGTCTATCACGGAAATCGTCAGACTGGTACAATTAAAACTAAATCTATGATGTATCATATATTTAGTAGTCCCATTGCTTTCTAATATTGTACATTTATGACTGAAAAATTTCTTCGATTGCTGACGGAACGGCTTTACAATTAAATTTTAAACTAGTGTTGGTTTATTACCATCTAATTTTTACATAATTTATATTTTGTAAACTTTTATTTAAAAAAATGGTTATTCTGGTTTTGGTTTTTACCCGTGATTTCAGTCTTAATAAACAAGTGGAAGAAAAAAATTGACAAAGGTTTTTCAATCAAAAAAATTCATATTAAAATGGAATTCCACCATGAATTGACAGTTTTAAAAATTGGAAAAATCAAAAATATATTAAAACTGTGGTCTATTTATCTCTTGATAAATCAAACTCCGATTAGAAAAAACACTTCAGTATTTATTAATAAATAACAGGATACACGGAATCTCAGTATAATGGATTTGTAGTCAGGAAGCTAAGCTCCTTCTATTTCAATGGTACTAATCTGTCTATCTGACCTTGAGAGGTTCTCAAGTAATACGACTGTACTGTCTTGCGGACAGTTCCATCTATGTGACGCAATCCGAATTAAGAAATTACAGAAACCTTAAATAGGTATCGACCAGTTATTTATTTTTAAGAGGTGAACATTTTCTGATTTATTTAAAAGTTCATGTTTGTACACGCCACAGCAAAACAAAGGTAAACACTCCAGAAGCCACCACGATTAAGTGATAAAATCACCTAGCTAGCAATAAAAAAGTAATGGTTGACGTCTGCAGTAGATAAAACATGAAACAATGTCACTAAAAAATATAGGAATTGGGGTTTTACGGCGGGCCTTAAAATAACAGTTGCTTGCAAAGCCCCTTTTTATACGTATTATTTGATGATTTCATTGATATTGGGTTCGATATTTAATACTCTTTGTAAGGTCGTTCAACCTTAAAAACATCATCACCACAACACCAAGACAAGCAACCCATAAAAATGCCAATAATCATGGAATACATCAGAACCGAAGACTATCAGACAATGAGACCGCTTGATAGAAGACTTGTTGTAAATTCCATCGATCCCAAATGAGTTTACCTTGATAAATGTTTTCCAATCTACAATGCAATCTAACAACGCTTCCAATCGTAACGAATAATGTCAAATTCTTATTTATTAGAAACGATTTTTCATTTTTAAACTTTGATTAAATTGGAAAATGTTTCACGAAGAAACATGAACACAATTCAATATTTATTTTTAAAACGTACTCTTAACTTTTTTCGTAATTAAATTCATTGAAGGGTGAATTGCTAGTCAAGTAAAGCTAACTTTTTCGTACCCACAGTTCATAATTTCCAAGTTCTTTTTGGAAATACATTCTTGTCATAATTCTGAACACGTCGGCTCAACCGCATGAAAAAGAGCAAATAAAAAACCTTCCACTCCTTAGATTTAAGAAATGTCAAGTATTAAGAACAAATATGAAAGTTTAATGTGAAGAACATGATCCTAAAACCAGTAAACATTTTCTTTAACATCTTAAATTATTGGGACACGTTAAACATTGTGTTCCTTTTTCCTACAATATAGGTTTCTTCAAGACCCAGCTGTACTCCTTCCATTCCTCAAAAACCACATAATATCCCAAAATGTGACATAGGTTTTCATGGACATATGTGGTAATATTTTTCTTTAAGCGTTGGTATATATACATAGTTAAATTAATTTAAAAAAAATTCTTTGTATTCACCACTTTATTAATATACACAGATATCTACGAGTTTCGAAAGCGATGTTTTTTTCATCAGGAATATATATATAATATGAAACTTGTAGATATGTGTGTACATTAATAAAGTGTTGAATACAAAGTAAAGGTTTTAATTCATTTATCAATAATGACGCCACAAAGTCTTTTGAAGAAAATATAAATATGCATTATTTGTTAAAGGTGGAATCAAGCAACTACGATAGAATAAAAGGCCATAGAAACCAATTTTATAATAATTAGAGAAATATTTATAATTACGTTAAAACTTAAAATGTGGGTTTTAAATCGAGAATTACAAAATTTCAAAGCTTACCATAAATTTCAGACCATTTCCAATGGAAATCGTAGTGGAAAAATCTATTCACGTTCCTTTACAGTTTGTACATGCCAATATGCCTGCAAGCGACTCAAATCAAAGCGAATGCAAACAGACGAACGGACGGGAAAACTCCAAAACAACGCTTTCCAAGTTTTATTAAGAAACAAAGGCATTTTCCAAATTATGTTCATTTTTACACAGTGGATGAAATGACCAATCCCTTCGTACATATTTCATCATTTCCCTACCACTTAGTGGAGCAAGACGAACAATGGTTGAATAAAAAAAAAGAAAATACAGAGAGAATCGAGTTTTTCTTTTACAACGACAGCTACTACATAATATATAATATAGGACAATGTACCCTGAATTGTGTACTTAATATTCATTCCATTTGTGTGACTGGTATTCAATTTAAACTTATTGCTTATATCAAGATTTTCTGGAGTTTCATGTAATAATAATAACAATAAGTGGATCATTGCCATTAACCACTGTTGTGTACTCGTATGTGATGATCCAAGTTAATACGAAGAAACATTCATAACATACGCCTACAGCAGAAATTTAAAAATTCTGCTTAAAACTAGTAACTTACCATTAGCATTAGAATTTACATTACAACATGTAAACGCTAAACTCTTTGTCAATTTCATATCCATTATTTACCATATTAATTGTTTTTGTATTTAATTCGTAGAACTTCATTATATTTGTAAATCAAATTTTATAATATCATTATTAAGATCTGCAAGTATTTTCGTTTTTATTTAATAATATAGGAACAAGCCTAAAACTCGAAAAGTAAAATTCCTAAACTTGATAATATATGAATTAAAATGTGACCACGCCGACTGTAATTCTACCTATATCGGGCAGACGGGAAGGGTTTTCTCAACTAGATTTAAATAACATATAAGATGTTGTAATAATAAAAGCACTTTTTCAAAATTCACAGAACATTTCACAGTGAATAATCACGTCCCGCTTGACAACAACGAGCAGAATCCCTTAAAATATAGAAAGAAAGGGTTTTATATTAAATTTACTTGAACAATTGGAAATTATTAAGCGAACGAATGATCCTAACATAACATTAAATTAAGGAAAATTAATTATTCACCATTTCTCAGTATGTTCACATGATCGAAACAATATAATACATTAAAGGCGATCGACCGGCAAAAATTCCAACAAAATCACCCGCTCCTTATGCAGGTGGCGACAAGGTTGAGATTCCCGCTTAACATCGGCCGCTTGTTTAGATTTACGCAAAAAAAAACATCAAAAAAAGGCGTGTTTTATTCTATTCTGTAATGCTCAGACATAATTATTAAAATGTTTTACGGTAATTTTCTAAAAAAAATAATTTACCACAATGAACAATACCACAACATCGGAAAAGGGGTTCGTAAGCAGGAGAGTTTGCGGTGTAAACATTTTTTGAATGGCTGATACTTTATTTTTTTCTAGGCTTATAAAAAGACACACCAAAAAAAATGCCCGGTTAAACGAAAGGCCAAAGTGTGTTCTACTTGTAGTATTTAATTATATCATCTATGATATTTGTAGGCCATCAAATTCTCAAACTGAAAACACATGATTTTGCATTACTTCCCATTACATCGCCTTAAATAAATCAGTTAAGAAAATATTGTCATTTAAATGCGGGAAAAAACACATTCTATATGTACCGCACAGAATAGAGAATTTTAACTATTTTCTAACTAAATCGGTTTTACCGGTAATAAATCATTTTAAATACCACAAAATCGGAAATAAATAAAATCACAGAAGTAAGTCGTCGCAATGTGGATTAACCACAATTTGAAAATGGCCTTGAACGCCAAAACAGCTGTCAC
The DNA here is from genome assembly GCA_022606495.2 of Halesus radiatus. Taxonomy (NCBI): domain Eukaryota; kingdom Metazoa; phylum Arthropoda; class Insecta; order Trichoptera; family Limnephilidae; genus Halesus; species Halesus radiatus. The sequence goes on along the minus strand of JAHDVE020010772.1, from coordinate 242,860 downwards.
AATAATAAAAACCAAAATACTTGCATAACTTAACAACATTATTAAATTTCGTTCACAAAAAATTTAAAAAAATAAATTATTTAACATGTTTTATACCCAGAAATATTATATATTGGTTTTTTAACCCCCGAAATTTATTTATTTCACGTTATTGATTTCTTACAACGTAAAATAGAACGACTAAATAGAATTGTATGTACTTTCAAACCCAATGTTTTTGTTGAAGCATCATAAAAGAAATATATATATATATTTTTTTTTTTATATTATGTACCAATTAAGTTTTGAGAAAACTCCCATAGTTACAAGGTAGCGTGAAACACTTTGTATTTTGCTTAATCATTTCTCTCCAAGTGAACAAAATGGAAAATATTACATTTTATTAATCTAATTTCTAAATGCATATTATGTACACAAATATGAACAGATTCCTATGTTAAATAATGGAGATGACAAATTAACCTCCTGGACACAAGTGTTTCGGACATTTTCACACACCACGAAATGGGTTTGAGACATATTGTTACTAAATTAAAATGTGCTTCAAATTTCACAAAATTACTACTTTAGCTAAAGCTAAAGGGCAAATGTAAATTCGTTACTGATCTACTGTTTGAAGGATCCCACAAGCCGCCTTGCTTTTTAAGGTTTCTCCTTTTTCAATGTCGGGTAACTTGAACTAGGTATTTTTTTTTTCATGAAAACACTTACTTTTCTTTTTTTACACTTACTCCAGAGAGGAAGTTCTGAGGGATATAATTTCCATCTTGGCCTATGTCATATTTTTGGGATGCTGTGTGGAGGATAGGAAGGAGTAAATCTGGATTTTGAGGAGATCCATATTGTAGGAGGGAGGAAACACAGAGCCTAGCAGATCAGTTCACAGCAGAGCTTTGAACACGAGAACGAGTCGTAGAAGCGGCCCGTTCTCATTTCACAAATGTCAACCGTGTAAAAATGTTGGGCGCGCATTTGGCGTGGTTCCCGACTTTGCACCAGCGCCGAAGGAATCAATGACGCTAGTTGCTCAGAGCATCTTCCATTGAAATACCGATAGAACGAGGACAGCATTCCACCTGACGTCTGTGCTCCAAGGATTGCAGTCCATTTGTTAAGATAGGCGAATCTAACAAAACGGGTGGTCCTCGTTTCTGAAGAGTTGAGTTTTTTTTCTGATATCTTGGGGCTCCCAAGCAGAGGTGGCTGCCAAATTCTGCAGTGGGGCGCATTTGCGATTTGTACAGGGTCAGCAGTTGTGTACTATCGTATCTGCGGTCCCTGCACAGTACACCCAGCTTCTGAGAGGTTAACATTACTCTGGCTTCGATGGAGCCCCCGTACGTGCCCCTCTTGTTCCACGTGATAATGAGATTTGTTCACAGATTGTCTATTCTTATACAACCACGGTGTCATCTATATTATAATAAATGGCTGTATGAGCCTTATTTTTTTTTTTTTTACATTATAAAATATAGGCCGATAAAGGAATTGATTTTTCGCGATTTTAGAGGCTTATTTAACAATTATTTTGGGGGGCTAACGGTGATTTAAAGAAAGTTTTACCCCGTCTGCTTTAAAAATATAATAAAATTTAAAATAAAAAATCAAACAAAAAACATTAAAATAAGCATTATGGTGGACTTTAAATTAAATTAAAACGACCAATTTACGTTGGAACTCAAATTTGCCGTACGTAATTTAAAATATCGACCCGAAATTTTTTTTTTTTTTTATGTTTTCTTTTTATATTTTTATATACGTAATCACATTTATAAAGCAAACATGATAATTTTTTTTAAATATGGTAAACCTGCAAATAATTTTAAGTTGCCTTTACAAATATGAAAAAATGATTTTTTCATGGCATGTACTTCATAAATTAAAACAAAAATTAATAAAATACTTCTCATTAGATATTTAACCTTTAATTAAAAAAAATATATATATATATATCATCCAGTTAAGGTGGGTATTTTGGCCTCAAATCCTAAATAAAATTATTTATGAAACAGGCAGCGCAGCCGTTCCTCTTAAGGGATGATCTGTCAAGAAAAAAAAGTATATTTTCCCATATTATATTTATGACGAGTTAGCTTTAAACGATTAGTTTCGAGATTATCAGAAGTTTACGTAACGGTTCATAAATCTCTGAGATGTTATTAATGTATTACTTAAGTGAAAACCTATTATTTTTAAATATATTTACTGTACATAATAATTATTGTAAACTGTTGGTTTTCCAAATAAAATAAAATATTTCAATAACCAACCCAATCATCACGCCGTTTCACCACAGGGGTAGGCAGAGAGGGCGGATTACCAAACAACTCGGTAGTGGCACGCACTCCTAAATTCATTCCAATTCATATATCGTCTCATATATACTCTTCTGTTATCCTGACTTTTGACATGACCCGACTCGGGTATTTGGTTCACTTGATCGGGTCATGACTTCCTCGGGCGTTCTCGACTTCTTTAACATTCACATTCCCATCATATATTCTCCTTACACTCCTTTCTGTATGCATTCGCTCTGCACCCCCAAACTATATATGCGTCCCTTTCTTAGTCTTACTAATTACACTTACATCATTGCGCATTGTATTATTACCTTGCATTATTTGGTATCTCATTATCCATGGTTTTATCACACATACGCCTCAGGGATCTTATTTCTAGAGCATTCAATCGACTTTCATCTTTCCTCTGCCAGTTTCATGCCTCACTTCCATTGGTTCCTTGGTTGGTATCAGCACCCCAATGTGGACTCCTAGCTTCGCTTCTTGGACAATTTTATGTTAGCGCCAAACACGTTCAGTCCTCCATTAAAGGAGTTTTTTGCGCTCACTCTTCTTTCAAGATCAGCCAATCCATCTCTCATAAACGTACTTCCCAAATACCCAAACTCATCTACATTTAATTTTTTTTTATTTTTTATTTAAATTGTATTTTTAAAGAAAAAATACAATGCAAACAGTCGGGATAAAGTTTTTTTTGTAGTTTGTTTAAAGGGAGCTTGTTATTTACAACTCAAAATTTACAGAAATTGTTAAAAAATATGTCCATATATATATAAAATAAAATTTTAAAAAAATGTTAAAAAAATGTTAAAAAAATATATGCAACAAACTTAAAACATAAATATTTCTCGGCAATCTAACTGAAAAGTATATTAAAAAATAATTAAAATAAAACATAAACGAAAACAATAAATTATTAATAAAATAATATGTCCTTATTATCTAATACATACAGCTTCATTCAGCTAGCCAAGTTTTCATTGTGTTCATTAATTCTTTAGTTTTAATTCAGTTTTTTTTTATTATTTCAGCGGGTAATACATTAATACAGCTAGGAATCATGTGATCTAAAGTTCTTTGTCCATACTTGTTTTTACGCTTATGAACCATTAATCCTTCATTAAAATTTGAGACGATTAATGTATGTGTGCTCTAGTCAATTTGTATTATATATAGGGTTATTAATGTGCTGAAATATAATTTTATACCACATGCTTCAAATACACATTATTTAGAACTATATTAACAATATTGTCCACTGTTTTCGTACCCTCTTTCTCTCTCACACCATAACACTTACCTATATTAATCATTAGCCCAATCTTCATTCGTAAATATTAATAATATCTACGAAAATTAATTAGTTGGTACAACAGTTATTTATTGGTGATCTCTAATCAACTAAAACTACTACCGATCTAAATATTAAGATTCAACAAAAAATGATTTTGAGTTGTTTAAATTTGTATGAAATGCAAATTCACTGAATAAAGATAATGTTTTTTTCATGATTTATCGTGAATAAAATCAAATGGGTTTCGACCGATTTTGCCAAAATGATTTGCCTATTGTTTAACGTGGATCATTTTTCATTCAACATCGTACCGCAGAATTGAATAACAACGTCAATTCTACGTACAGAAAATCCTAAATGACGAAAAAACTATTTGAATAAATTTACATGAATTTGAATAGAATTTAAATCTACATTGAAATATTGAATATTGCTTGTATTTTCGAAATAATTCTGGATTACGGTTAATGGATAATAACGTTTGATTTTGAAAAAAGTATTTCAAACGAGTGATGATATTCCAAAAACACAAAGTAATGATATTCCCCTTATCATTGTAAATATATTTTGAACATCGCTAAATTCTATGTGAAGTAATGTAATTTACCTACCTCATGAAAATACAGAATTTAATCTAAAACCAATGAAAGGTGACTCGTTTAATACCAACATCGATAAAAGAGGTTATTCAAAATAATTAAATTATTAATTACCGTAGTGTTTAATTCATAAACTGCAATAAAAATAAAAATTATAAAACAATTTTTTAGTTTGAAATTGGCTTTAAACACATGTTACAATAATAATTTAAAAAAAAACTGAAATACTTACCGAAATATTAAATTTGATTTATTTTAATTGATATATTTTTCAAATTATTATATCGATACCATTAATATATCTACACGTATATACACTCCCCGGACAATTTATTATGACCACCCCGAATTTAAAATTTTTTTTTTTACAAATATTATTGATTTACGTATTTATTTCTTAATTTATTAACTTATTTGATTGACTAAAATGTTAAATAAATAATAAAGTGGTCTCAACTGTTTACAAAACAAGCAATATTCCTGTTGTGCTGGCAACACCGCTATTCTGGTAGCCATTTTATTTTACGTCTTCAGTCCATATTCTACCACCGTGAAGTGCAGACGTGTTATTTTTATCATTGATTATTTAAGGTTTTGTAAAAGAAGTAGATAAATTAAGTACAGAGTTTGTCTTATCATCATATGTTATTTATACTCAATATAATATTTTTTTTTTAGATTTTGTAATGTTTTGATTGATTTTTAAGTACAGTTTTTAACCCATTTTCTGTTGTTTTTAGCCACGGAAAAGGGTAAAAACATAATAACAAGATAAATAGCTGTGACTACACTACTGAGGGAAACACCGTGTTCCTTAAATGTTATTTAATTTGTGGGCCGAAACTATACCGAAGATTAAGAGGAAAAATGAGGGTGGCCATAATAAATTTTCAGGGGACTGTATATTCAAGACGATGACAGAATGTAAAAAATTACGATATTACTATTTTTTGGAGTTTACGGTCCACAGTTGAATTCTATTACAACTAGAGAAATGAGCAGAACTAAGAAAAAACAGCAGAAGGACAAAAGTAGTCTGAATGCAGTATGAATGAGATCTCGAGACGTAAATTTTTGTGGTAAAACCATGGATAAGTCAATTACGAATGAGAAGTTTCGAAAAAATTGCAATGTCGATATATGCGTAATGAACCACGTTATTAAATGGACGCATTCTCGGTTTAGGCACGTAGAGCGGATGAATGCAGAAAGGAGTTGAAGGAGAATTTGTGACGTACAATTTAAGTGATGAAGATGTCAGGAACGCCCCTCGAAGACATGATACGATCAAGTAAAAAGCTTGAGTCGGATTATGTAAACACAATCAAAATAACGTAAGATTACATGCGATTCGTAGGAGTATTCAAATTATTGGAATAACGTATTGAAGGTTATCATTGTAATCTTTAATCATTGAAGATGATACTATTAACAAATTACGTCTCAATAGCTCAATTGGTAGAGACGCTAGTCTCAGTAAGACTAGAGGATCTGGGTTCAAGTCCCGATTGCGACCGTTACATTTTTGTTTTCTGTGTCTTTTTCTGTTTCATGTTTCATGGAGATTTGTTAATATTATCTTCTTCAACGATGAAGTAAGGAGTGTTTTCAAGACAAACATGTAGGGCATTCCATCATCTCTGCCTACCCTTGAGGAATGGAAAAATCGTTTAAGAGATTTTCATCATCAAATGTAAGGAAAATATATTGGGTTTTTTGTAAGAGAGATAACAAAAATTCGGCGGTAGCATAAATGTATTGATTTTATTTCATCGATGCAGTAAAATGTATGTGTCAGTAATGCATTTTTATCACATTTTTATACACTGCGCAACAGGAAAAAAGCATTAAAAAAGATTTATGAATTAATTATTCGGATGATAAAATTAATAAAAGTGTTTATGGAAGTTATCTATATTTGGTTGCATATATTTTTAATCCCATAATTTGGTTTCTTGGTATGAGAATACACAACAGAGCATCCGTTCACATTTACGGCAGCACAAGATCGACTCATTATTTGGTATATTGCGCTACCATCTGAAAGAAAATCATAAACCCTTTTCATAAATAATTATCAGGGGTGTTTTTATTTTAAATCTTTCCGTATAAGAGTCCCAACTGCACGGAGCTAGTGCTGTGGGAGTGAAAGGGGAAGGATATGGTGAAGATGACGGTTGGCAAGTCACTGGCTCTTCAGATATGGTCACTAAACAATTCAAGACGATATGGACAAAGAACTTTAGAACACATGATTCCTAGATGTATAAATATGTTACCCGCTGAAATAAAAATCGGTATTAAAACTAAACCATTAATAAACACATTGAAAACTTGGCTAGATGAAAGAAGCTATTTGTATTAGAAATAAGGAAATATTATTTTAATTTATAAAATAATATTTATTTTATAAATTATAATGTCACATCACCAAGTTACCGCTTCATATGAAAATATAAATAAAAAAAAAATAAAAAATAAAAAAATAAAAAAATAAAAAAATAAAATAAATAAAAAATAAAAAATAAAAAATAAAAAAAAATATATATATATTATTTATAAGTATTTATGTTTTAAGCTTGTATATGGTTCTAATGTTTTTTATTTTATATACTGTTTAATGTTTTTATTTTACATATTTTGTAACCGTGTCTGTAAATTTTATGTTTTAAATAACAAGCTCCCTTTAGACAAACTACAAAAAAGTAATTCATCGGGACTTTTTTAATTGTTTTAATTTTCTGTTAAATTAAAATTAAATAAAAAAAGATACTATTTGATCCCGAGTGGTGGACTTTCACTAGGACGATACTGAGAGTATCCACCATTCTGGAAGGTCCCACGGATATACTATATACAGGGTAGGCAAAAAGTCTCTTCCCGATTTTAAAATTAGTGACTTCATTATATGTGACTAAATTGATATAATTCCAAAAATATTCTAAATATCAAAAAATTACGGAAAAATGCAATGAAAAGAGCCAACGCGCGCATGAATTCTAATGATACACTTTACTTCATTGGACACTTTACCGTTATCATTTTTCACATTTATTCTCAAAAAATTAATGAATCAAACATAAAATTATTTTGTCTAATATTTCAATAATTAAATATCTTTTCAATTTATCAATTTTTCCTTCGTGAGAATACAATGTCTAATGAAAAATAATGACTTGTAAGCGTAAGCAAAGTGAGGTTTTTTAAATCGCATTCCAAGTTGAGTGCTTGACCTGTAGAATTTCAGAAATCATTATAACAAATCTCCTTTATCAAATTGTGCGAATGAAAACGATTGCACTGGAAAAAAATTCATCGTTTTCAAATGTTTTTATAATGACAAAAGCGAGCAAAATCCCAGGCTTTGGCTCGCAGTACCGGTCGTGGGATGGGAGATCGAGGAAATTGCATTTTTAATCTGTTGTTGTACTTTTTTGGTTGCGGCTTTGCGGTGCCTACATACAAGGGGGATTAAGCGGAAAGGGGAACGAAGCTTTTTGTACTTTTTTCAGGAGGAACAACACGAACGATGCGGCTTTGTAATTTTGTGAGTCATAGATTCGTTATGTAATAATAATAAAGGAGTCAAAAAAAAATCCAGCATTTTGTTGTCACTTATCACTTTGTCGGAATACTGATTTTGTTGGCTATGTGTAAACCTATGCATAAGTCAAAGTTAAAAAATACGGTCTTCTGACGCTATCGTGGAATTCGGGATGACGCGACAAAGCAATTTAAACCTTTTTTGCGAGCAGTACAATGAGTATAATGTTCATTTTAAATTTTCTTGGACTTTTCAAAAAATACTCCAAGCATCATTCTTAATACGCGATATACATAAAAGAAAGGAAATATGGCGATTCTAACTACTATGCTATGTAATAGAATAACTTCCATTCAGAGTTAGTCGATAGCCTAGTGGCTAGAATGCTCACCCAAAAACTAGGTATAGAGGTCAAATCTCATACTAATATCTCTTTTAGAACAAATTATACCCCAATTTGATATACAACATTACGAAGTTTCAAACAATCCATGATTGTAAATTTTTTAAACATTAACTCCTCACAGGAGGCCCTGAGGAAAATAATTTCCCTCAGAGCCTGCATCATCTTTGGGGACGCTATATGAAGTGTCTTTTTAAGTAAAGGAAGAAGAGGAAGTTATGGAAAGGAAAAAGGATCTGGGGATCAGTGCGTCTAGGAGTGACGAACGTATGAATCCATCCCTCCAACTGCGATGCGCGGCAATGATGGGTCGAAAGATTCCGGCTAGAGAGCTCAAGGGGTCTCCCTTAACCGACCTTTCTCAATCCGACCCGGCACCCAGGTGGTGGGCAGACGCATCCACCGCCAAGACCTGAACAAACCTCACCCCATGAACCCGGGCACTCGTGCTAAGTTACCAAACGTAGCAAACCACTTGGTGTGACCTATTATAGCAGAGGTGTATTAGCCAATAAATGGTTCCCGGGACGGCGGTACCCATACCCGCCTCCCAAATTGAGTAATTGTGATATGGTAAACTTTTTACGACTTGTTGACTTTGAATTATTTAGAATTTCTTACACATGATTTTGATTTTGTTTGAAGTTTTAAAATGTTTTCAACAAACCAGCAATTTTTGATTCATCAAAAAATTAATAATTTGTGCTTGTTGAAAAGGATTGCTCTATAAATTATCAGAGGCTTAAATGGCTACTGATATAAGAAAAACCCAGATATGTCCAAAGCAGTAACGACCGCTGATTGTATGACCCCTATAAAATAACATCATCCGTATTTTACGACATCACATGAACGAGCGTCTACTTTGTGCCAGCTCATAAAAAAAACCGTTAACTGATGCAGAGCCAAGTAAGAAATATAGCTGCAATAACAATATAAGATACTTCCAATACATTATTAAAAATAGATTATTTGATATTAAACATTATAATTAAATAATTATTTTATCTTTATACCCAATATAAAGATTTAGAACAACTTGTACGATAGGTATATAAGACGGAATTTTTTTCAGAAATATCATCGAAGTAGCCGCTACCCAAAAAGTAAGTCGCTTTTTACCAACATATTAGTTAATTTTAAATTTATCTTCTGATTTAACTAACAATAATTTTATGCTTTCTTAAAGATCAAAGATGAAGCAAGCAATCGTTTTTTTGGTGTTCTTGGTGGGTGCTAACTGCAACCCTCTGACCAGACCAGTGGTGCAACAAGTGTCAACTTCTGAGATCGAAACTGGAACTCCTCTGGTGCAAATCATCGTCAACGTGCTGAAGAATTCTGCAAATGAAGTTGTAGAAGAGGTGGCTCCAGTTCTTCCACCACTTGCCCCACTGCCCGTGCCGATGCCCCCAATTATTATTTCTCCTCTGCCAATCGTTGAGGAACCCGTTGTGATTGAAACCAAGCCACTTCCCATCATTGAAACCAAGCCACTTCCAATTATTGAAGAACCAGTTGTGATTGAAACCAAGCCACTCCCCATCATTGAAACCAGACCACTTCCAATCATTGAAGAACCAGTTGTGATTGAAACCAGGCCACTTCCCGTCATTGAAACCAAACCAGCACCAGAGATAACCTCCTTCGCAGAATTGGCAGCTATGCTCAAGGAGCAATACGGCAAACCAGCGCTGACATAAGCAATTTAATAGTTCCAACGATATCTTCCAAACCAATGTAACATACCTTAAATAGCTATGTTTTCCCCTTAAATTCCAAAAATAGATTATTTTAATGTTTTCCTCCTTGATTTGTAATCCATGAAAGTATTTATCCAGTTTTTAATAAATTCTGTTGAATTTGATATATTGTTTCAATTTAGTTGGGAATAGTAAAAAAGCGAACGAAATCAGAAACCAATCATCATTACACGAAGTAATGTACATCAGATATTAAAGAAATATGGTTTTATTCTGCGTCTGTACCCATTTCATTAGGTTTCCAATGAATAAACGATTGGACTAATTAGACACAGCGCAGCGGAACATTCTATATTCAAGAGTAATTAATATTATTTATTTCAGTGAAACTCGGATATAACTTTGCATGTTATGACGCTGTTTAAGCAAACAATAACTTTAAAAAATTCTATAGGTAAATTTCTGAATTCTAGTTGTATTTTCGTACTTGCAACATAAACCCTCTCCCATACGAAAAATCTAACAATGAACCCACCAAGAGAAATAACTTTATAAAACTACATATTTAACTTTGATGTCTCGAATGAATCTTAAAAACAAGATTTAAATAAAACATTTTGACATTTAAAGTGGTATTTATTTTAATTATCACTCTTGTTTTACAATACGAAAACAAGTTATTTTTCAATGAGTTGCGTATATTAGATTATGTATGTTCGGCTTGATGTTTGTGAGTAACATTCTTAAGTCTCCACGAGATCTAATTTGTAACTGCACTGGATCCACGTTCTAGTAAATCACCGGTCAGTGGCTGGGTTGGAATCGCGTTTGGTTTTCACCCAGGCGTCGTGAGTTCAAGTCCTCCATTTACGACACAAGCAACATCTTCCGCTTACTGTGATGGTAGGAGGAGATTTTCAAATGTTGTCAGGTTATTGATAACCAGGGAATACTTGTCTTTCTTTAAAAAAAAAAGTAAAGTAAATCGGATGGCCCCATAATGCAGGATTTTTAACCAGAATTGTTGGTATCCTTGTTTAAACATTGGTTTCAGATCCTCATGTGTTTATAATTCAATACGTTGCTCTTATATCAGAAAAAGGTTTTGCGACAAACCCAGATATTATACCTTAAGTTTTGCTTAAACTTATGTGATCACCTTGAAACTTCAAACTGCTTTCATTAACCCATTAGGTTCTACGTGTATTTTTTAAAAATGCTGGAGAAGTGTCGATAATCCATGAATATATATTTTTTTTATTTTGATTACTTTTATTTTTAGACACATGTTTTCAATAATCTGACGTAATTTTAGAACCGTGGGACGAATTTTATGGCTCGAGCTATATATCGTTCTGTGGCACTCAACTACAATACTGTATCGGAACGATATATCGGTCGGTGGCACCTAAAGGGTTAAGTTTAGAAAATATGTCAGTCACACAAGCTATGCCATTTTTTGAATTACTGAAATTGAGCGACAAATAAATGTCTTTATTTTCCGGGAATTCCAATAATAATAATTGGATAATTTGTATAGCGCCGTTTTTGTGAAAAAAACACCTCAATCCAATCCAACACTGAATCGAGGAATTTTACCGAACCCCCTGACGTTCTCAACGCACCCCCAGATTAATTTTAATTTGCCATGACTGCTTCAGCGGTCACGTGGATCCCTGGAGGTTCGTAGGAGGGCATTTTTACCAAAATTTGTAGATTGCGTTTTTGCCGTGTCCCACAATTTAAACTGATTTTTAATTTTTAATGTATTATAGAATATGAAAAAGTTGGATGTATTTAATGTGTATATTTATTAAATTACTTTATTAAGTCAGTTAAATACAACTGTCGAAGCATACATATGAAATAAATTGTTTTAATTGAAAGTATTACCACCACCCAGATCTACATTCTATCACACAAAGCCTGATTTTGTAATTAATTTTAAGTATGTAAGATTAAATTTGTTGTATATTAAAAAAAGGTTACATTATATGTTTTTGGAAAATATACGAGTATAGTTTAAATCTGATAAAGGCTCATTTAATCGATAAAAGTGACTCATTCATTTAATCGGCTTAATTTCAAGGAAACGGAATGGATTTTTTTTGGCCGAGTTCATGATATAAATATTGTATTAATAAATATTTTGCTCTCATTAACTCACTAACAGAATAAGGAATCTGCTGGATCTATTAAAAAACTCTTATTTTTGGTTAAAAATAATTTTATCATAATTTTAAACATGTACTCGTATGGGCATTTTTATGACATTTTGTGTGTGTTTAAAATTTTTGTAATTTTTTTTTTAACCTGAAATTAAGAGTAGATTAACTAATTTGTGTAGCCAACAGATTCCTCATTCTATTGGTGGGTTAGTGAGAGATATATTTCAGCAAAATGTTGATTAATACAATATTTATATCATTTTTATTACGAAATGCCGACTTTATTACGACTTGCCGGTACTCTGATATTTCTGATATATTTTTGTAATATTAATGTTTTTATAATGTTGATATTTTTATTATAATGATATTTTTTACAATGTTGGTATTCTTATAATATTAATATTTTTATAATTTTTATAATATTGGTAATTTTATAATGTTGATGTTTAAAATATTGCTATTTTTATAATATTGATATTTTTATAATATTGGTAATTTTATAATGATGATGTTTAAAATATTGATATTTATAAAATATTGCTATTTTTATAATATTGATATTATTATAATATTGATAATTTTATAATGTTGATGTACAAAATATTGATATTTTAAAAATATTGCTATTTTTATAATATTGATATTTTTATAAATTGGTAATTTTATAATGTTGATGTTTAAAATGTTAATATTTTTAAAATATTGCTATTTTTATAATATTAATATTTTTATAATATTGATATTTTTATAATATTGGTAATTTTATAATGTTGATGTTTAAAATGTTGATATTTTAAAAATATTTCTATATTTATAATATTGATATTTTTATAATATTATTTAGATCGGTGTTATAAAATATGACTCTAGTATCTCAATTACAAAATTGTAATGCTTTTTCCATTATTTTTTTCTTTTTAAATATTTTTTTTCAAACTTACGTACATTGATCACAACATGCATGCGCCTCTATATCCTAATTTTGCCCTACATTTGTATGATGATTGTTATTTATTATTGTATTATATTATATTGTTGAAATAAACTCCTGCTGACAAGCTACTTGCAGTGGCTTACCGGGTATAAGTTACCACTGTATATAATTAATATTATACAATAAAAAATAATAAAAAAACGCATGACATTTTTCCATTCCGTTACTAAAAATAATTTTAAAACATTTACAAACTTTGGCGAAAATGCCCAGGAACCATTTTTGAAATCACTGGTGTAGACAAAGACAAGGGGTACAGATTTGATGTCAACATAGAATATAAACAATCTCCTATGTATCGCCACCAGAGTTGATATCAGCATAGTACTCGTACAGATGCATTGTTTGCATACAACATATTTCAATTTTTTTATTTGACTTCATAAAAGTAAATGCTAGTGACATTGATAAAAAAAGTGTAATAAAAAGGGTATAAAACGCAACCGAAAACTATTCGTATATTATATATATTTTTATAGAAATACCGCACAAGAGTCCCAACTGCTCCCAACCGTCTGAAGCTAGTGAGACTATGGCATCCCCAATTCGGGAATGTTGTGAGGCTGAAGGTATTGGGGAGGGGAAGGAGAGGGGGAAGAGGAAAGTGGGAAAATACCTGGCTATTCAGATCTGGTCACTAAACATGGCAAAAACCTATTTCACGCAACGTTTCAATTCTGAATGGTGGTCTTTCATCAGTGCGATACTGAGAGTGTCTTCGCAAATATACTATATATTATTTTTAAATGAATTAATTGTGAAACAGCACAAATTAATTAAATAAAATTTACTTGCGCACGCCGGGATTTGAACCAGTAACCTTCGGATTCGTAGTCGAGAGCATTACTTCACGATCATGGAGGCCGTCCAAATGTTGTCGAACACATACCCTTCTTATTGTCTCTTTTTCGATAAAAAACAATAAGTTGGCTGGTAAAGACCTCTCCGTCGGGTGTGAATACACATGTATGATATGCAACATGATCAAAAAAAAATATTTTTGGTAGTAAAAGAAATATTTAACGTGGAAGGGCCGGGCGCCTTCAATTATAAAACTTTAATGACTCTTTAAAATTCGCTTTTAGGAATATTTAAAATTTATATTATCATATATATTTGGTCTAAACTCTCTACGAGAAAAAAAATCAATATAGACCTTTATACTAAACAATGCTTGTTTTTAACCAAGTGAGATCCGGTTCTCAATTACATCCCGATACTAGGCGAACGTTTTGCATCCGTACAGAAAAGGACTTAACTATGGAAAAAAAACATACATTGCAGATATAATAGTTCATATCTTTTCACCTAATCATCCAATTTCTATTATTATTATTATTATTACGCAATACTAATTCTGAAATAAGCATTAAGATTCCCGTAGAATCGAACGTCTGGAGTCTACATACGAAGAGATTATTTACCCATAACCTATTAAATAGCATTTATTAGAAAGAAATAAATTACTACACAAAAACCAGTTTGGGTTCATAAAATCACTCATCACACAATATGCTATTGCTAATGTAACTTAAAATTTACTTCTAATTTACAAATTATTAGATAACGTTAAAAAATGTGCGGGTATATTTAATGATCGTAGAAAGGCTTTCGATAACGTATCCCATGAGATGCTTTTAATAAAATTAAATATTATTGGTACAAAAGAAAACGCAATTAAATGGATTACCAACTACTTAAAAAATCGCCCTCAAGTTGTAAAAATCATTCATGTTAATAATAGTGATCAAGAAATTTCAGACTTTGGAATCCCTCAAGGTACAGTGTTTGGACCGATCCTATTTACATTATATGTAAACGACATTTTATTTTTACCACTACATGGCCAAATTACTTCATATGCCGACGATATAGTTTTAATAATAAGTGAAAATACTTGGGAAAAAGTAAAATTAAAATCCACCGAAGACATGAACACTCTCAAGACTTTTTTCAAAATTAATTTACTATCACTAAATAGTGAAATATCTTTTGTAGTTCCATTTGCAATATAAACGAACGATACCCCTGAAAACTTTGACATCGTCATACATGACAACTCTAAAAGTCACAATAAAAATTATTACTTTTCAAACTGCACAATACTAAAAACGACAAATACCTAGGAGTAATTACCGATAAAAATTTGAAATGGAAAGACCAAATACGTCAAGTAGTTAAATAAAAATAGAAAACTAATATATATATAAATTTTTTTTAAGAATTAGAAATTTTTTATCGTTAAAAAATCTACACTCAATATAATATGCCTTAGTTCAATCCACTCTACAATATGCTCTCATTATTTGGGGATCCGCATATAAAATTAACCTTCTTTCAGTAGAAATTATTCAAAGAATAATAATTAAAATTATATTAAAAAAATCTTCGGTCTACCCAACGGATCGCCTATTTGATGAATTTCAAGTGCCTGCGTTTAAAAATACGTACATTAAAAATTCAATGATTAAAATCATAAAAGAAATAGACAAATATTAATTCTTAACTGAAAACCGTACGCATCTTAAAAATATTTTTCAATGCAAAAAAAAAATACTTCGTTTGCAAAACTACATAATACTTACCAAGGACGATCATTTTTCAATCAACTACCGGAAGAGATCTGATGCATTCACGATAAAATCCAAATATTTAACTCTGTCAAGAAATATTTCAAAGACAATCTTAATTAAAAAAAATGTTTCCAACTAAAATTGCGTTGCAAATATTCTGAAATTTACTTGTCTTCCATACATTTCTTTTTTCTTCGAAACGCGTATATTTTAAATATGCTATCCTAATTATGATATGTAATACAAATATCTCTTTATAACACATTTACTATATCTTATTATAATCTTCCCAACGCAACTCCCGATCAAGTAACGATAAAATTTACCATCAAGTTCGGAGATCGATTCAAGTGTATTAATGTTCCGCTCAACAAACGACTAGTTATAAAATGTGCCAACTCATAAAAACCTTGTTAACTGAAGTGGAGTCAAATGAAAAATATAGCTGCAACGACAATATACTTAACGTATTTCCGAAGAAATATGACAGATAATTAGATATTCTTAACAATAATTAATCAATTATTTTTTTATCTTTATAACCGATATAAAGATTTGGTACAAGCTGTATGTATATAAGAAGAATTTTTTTTCAGAAATATTATCGAAGTAGCCGCTAGCCAACAACGAGTAAGTCGCTATTTACCAACATTTTCGTTACTCATACATTTAAATTCTGATTTATTAATTGTTTTTGTATTTTATTTGTGTAACTCCATTTATTTCTGTTTTTTAAATTTAATATAAATCCAATTTATAATACTTGCAGAACTTAAATATTCTGATTTAGCTAACAATTTTTTTTATTCTTTCTTCAAGGTCCAAGATGAAGCAAGCAATCATTTTTTTGGTGTTCTTGGTGGGTGCTAATTGCAACCCTCTGACCAGACCAGTGGTACAGCAAGTGTCAACTTCTGAGATCGAAACTGGAACTCCCCTGGTGCAAATCATCGTCAACGTTCTGAAGAATTCTGCAAATCAAGTTGTAGAAGAGGTGGCTCCAGTTCTTCCACCACTTGCACCAGAGCCCGTGCCAATGCCCCCAATTGTCATTTCTCCTCTGCCATTCCCTGATATCAACATCAGACCACTGCCAATCGTTGAAGAACCTGTTGTGATTGAAACCAAGCCACTTCCCATCATTGAAACCAAGCCACTTCCAATTATTGAAGAACCAGTTGTGATTGAAACCAAGCCACTCCCCATCATTGAAACCAGACCACTTCCAATCATTGAAGAACCAGTTGTGATTGAAACCAGGCCACTTCCCGTCATTGAAACCAAACCAGCACCAGAGATAACCTCCTTCGCAGAATTGGCAGCTATGCTCAAGGAGCAATACGGCAAACCAGCGCTGACATAAGCAATTTAATAGTTCCAACGATATCTTCCAAACCAATGTAACATACCTTAAATAGTTATGTTTTCTCTTAAATTCCAAAAATAGATTATTTTAATGTTTTCCTCCTTGATTTGTAATCCACGTTTTAATAAATTCCGTTGTATTTGATATATTGTTTTAATTTAGTTGGGAATAGGAAAAAAATGCGAACGAAATCAAAAGTCAATCATCATTACACGAAGTAATGTACATCAGATATTAAAGAAACGTGGTTTTATTCTGCGTCTGTACCCATTTCATTAGGTTTCCAATGAATAAACGATTGGACTAATTAGACACAACACAGCGGAACATTCTGTATTCAAGATCAATTATTATTATTTATTTCAGTGAAACTCGGATATAACTTTCCAAGTTATGACGCCATTTAAGCAAACAATAACTTTGTAATGACTGTAAAATTTCGTAGATAAATTTCTGAATTTTAGTTCTGTTTTCATACTTGATGCAGAACATAGGACAAAGGCGAAAATCTGAAACATTCTCCGGTAGCGCAGTATTATACAACGGCTTTGCCTCTGCTATGAATTGTTAATTTATGGTGGTAATAATAAAATGCGAATTATGAAATGATAAATATTTTATAGAATTCTTAGTCCGTCCGAGTGTTTACTATAAGTTAGAGTATGAGACAAAGAAGACAAAACACAATTTGTACAGATTGTGCGTCAACCCAAAACACATACGATCTTATACGTATCGCCACCAGGGTTTACCCAAACATAGTACTCGAACAGATGCATTGTTTGCATACATCATATTTCATACTTTTTATACAACTTCATGAAATAAAATGCCAATGATTTTGAAAAAAATATGCACAATAAAACAGAACACGCTGAAAATGTTTTCTAATATTATATTTTCGAATGCATACACTTCTTGCTGTCCCTTCGTTGCAAAAAAGCAATAACCTTGCTGGTAAGGATGTCGATGTGAATATTTATACAAAAATACACACAACTCAAAGTTAGTGTTTTTAGGTAACTCTATTGTGCGATCTATACCAATGATACGCTTATACTCGTATACACAAACAATTTTATTTTTGGACAGTGAAATATTGAATGTCGTGGGACCGGCCGCGTTCAATAGGCCACTTGCACGCATTTAATAATGGCATGGAAAAAATCGTGTGAATCGATGTTTCTACTAAAATTACGACAATGTTACTGAAAAAATTAGAAACTTATACTTTTTTAATTATAAAATAATCAAATCCGGTTTTTCGCTCATGAAGCCACGAAATAGAAATGCTTGGCTCACGTTTTTTTTGTTAATGTTTATAAAATTCCACGCTGATTTTTTTTATCTAGCAACACTGAGACTTTTGGCGTTTTATAACATCGCTTTTATTGTAGCCAAAATGAAAAGTAAAAACAAAACAGTTGGTATTTTATAGCGTTTTCTAAGATATGCGAAAATCTAAAAATAGAACAAAATTACATTATGTTTCCATCAATTATTTGGGCAATAGTAATATTTTATCTATTGAAGTCTCATTAGCTCAGTGGTTCGAGCGTTATATCGTTAAGACAGAGATCATGGGTTCAATACCTAGACGCGACTGACATTTTTTTTTTCTGTGTCCTTATTTTGGTTTTATGTTTCATTTGAGATTTGTTAATATTATCTTCTTCAATCAATTTTTTAAACATTTTTGCGAATGTCAACGAATATTTTTCGAATGTTTTAAATTACATTGAAGAGAACCTAACACATTCTATAAACTACGTTTTGGCTTATTTTTCACCGGGTAGAAACGTCAAATTTCAAATGTACGATACGTACGCGGCATTAGCAAAAGTCAAGCTAACACCAGAATATTTCTTACGCGTTCGTTTGTAAAACATATGATTTGTATTCATAAAAAAGCCAATATTTACTCCTTTATTTTTTTTTAAATAAACTAAATCAAATTTAAATTTAGGTAATGAAAAAATTAAATGGAGGTGTACGAATTAAACACATAAATATTTAGTGGTCTAAGTTAACTTAACATTAAAAGTTTTTACTTTGATGTCATTTTATTGTCTATGAAAGTGTACGGGCATCCTTAGGATGATCAACGATAAAAAATGTTTTGAAACGGGTGAAAAGAGCTTTGCTCAACAAAACATTTTACCGATCGGAACCATAGATTGATAAATCGAAAAGTTGGAAAGAACGGCCGTAAGTATGGAGCGTGAACATCGAGAGATTTCTTATGAAAGATAAATAATCGTATTATTGATGTCCCGGACATCAGTTTCTGTATTCCAAATGTGTCAAACAACCCTTCCACCAAGCGAGAAAAGAAAACAGGAAAATTCACTGAATTTGCTCGAGGTGCACGACACATTTTCTACCTGCATTATCATCGGCATTATTTCCATTGTATTTACAAGGGACAAGGGTGAAAGCAATTTCCTTGAATGCGGATGTGTCGTATTCACGCCATGCGCTTTGTGTACCACTCACGGGAAAAGGGTGTGTGGTTGTGGTTGGAAAAACGGGTGGTTGATTAAATGTCCAGTGATTGAACAGCGATAGGGGAGGGATGAGTTAGAAAACACGTACATAATAAAGGACGATAAAAACACTGTTGAACAGAAAATGGATAATTTTTTTTTTAACAGAGTATCTACTTTACTAAGAATGTTTTTTGATAACTTTTGCATTTATGGGTATTATGGAGGATTGGAGGTGAATATGAATGTGTTTTTAATCTATAATATTAAAACAAAATAATGCCATTTGTACACGTCACATTCGGCTTTGGGGTGCAATATACTTATGTATTTTAATGCATTCTGAATAATGTGATTATATTGTCGACTGGAGGATTGCAAAAGTGATTTATTGGAGCATTGCAAAAATATTTATGAAGGTAACCTCTGAAATGTTTTTAGTCATTACAATCAATCAATAAGTATCTGTGAAAATTGTTTTTTTTATGTAATAAATACTTATATATGACTAGATGCGACATATATATAACATGGAGAAAAATCAAACTGCCCTTTCTTCCCATAAGACTGTTTTGGCAAGTTTTCTTTTTCAAAGACACTTTTCACCACAGCAAGATAACATACTTTTACATATTATCTATGAACGATATGGCAAGCAAGCCATTAGCTACTGGAGGGCAAATTAAACAATTGACTTCCAGATGAAATTAAAAAAGCCCATATATATTTATGAAGAAATTGTTCCTACTGAAACAAAATAATTAAAATGTATTTTTTTTAGTAGGTTAACATTCCATGAAGCATGTGAAAATGAATCTGGAATTAAATAAAAATCATAATTGCTTTATAGGCACCAAATAGCAACGCTCTTTGCTGCAATATAATCTATCTCCCATACACAAGAAACCTATTTCAAAATATATAAACAGTGTATCAGTGAATTTTTTTAACAATTTCTGCATCGCTCTCAAATATGTTCATTTTTAATAATAAAAGAAAACAACGCGATTGTATTCCAATAGACTCAGTTTCTCTACGACCCGGATAATAAATACAAACAAAAATTTTTTTTATAAAAAATCAGTCTACTAGAAACGGGGCAGTCTTCATAGGTATTATCATGTTCTTACTAACCCCCGCAAAAGGCTTTCACGGGAAATAATAAAAACAACCTGAACGGGGGTTTCGTTTACACTTTAGTAGCGGTTATTTTACGCGGATACCAATTATCCAAGCTGATAAATATTTTTCTAAAATGAGGGCCTAGTTTTTTTTTCTCTATTTTATGTTTCTTTCTTCACTAAGCTTGGACAAATGTAGTTATTTTAAAATTTATTTCTACATACTTGTATGGAGGTTTTACTATCTACATGGACAATTTAGCTACATGGCTTTGAAAATGTTGGGCTTCATTACTAGAATATCTAAGGATTTCAAAAACATCCATACAATAAAATTACTTTATATAACTCTAGTCCGAAGTCAACTGGAATATAATTCCTCTATGTGGAAACCTTCCTACAAAAATCACACAAATTCCATTGAAAGAATCCAACATAAATTTCTCAGAACAATTATATCCAAATTAGGAATTCCTTCAGATGACATTAATAACGCCTCTTTATTACAATTAATGCATCTCCTATCTTTAAAAGGTAGAAGAATACTTATTGATCTAATTTTTTTATTTAAAATAAACCATCACTGGTTTGACTCCCCTGAACTGACATCGTTAATAAATTATCATGTACCCAGCAGACCGACTCGACTCAAATCACCCTACTATTGTAACAATACTGGAACGAATGTAGAACGAAATTCGATAATACATCGTTTGCACAGATTAGGCAACGAATATTCCAATATAGATCACGCTGACGGTCTATTATCATATAAAAGATGCTTAAAACAAAAGTTGTCTAATCTGTAGTTAATCTGTAGTTAATCTGTAGTTAATCTGTAGTTAATCTGTAGTTAATCTGTAGTTAATCTGTAGTTAATCTGTAGTTAATCTGTAGTTAATCTGTAGTTAATCTAGTTAAGTTAATCTGTAGTTAATCTGTAGTTAATCTGTAGTTAATCTGTAGTTAATCTGTAGTTAATCTGTAGTTAATCTGTAGTTAATCTGTAGTTAATCTGTAGTTAATCTGTAGTTAATCTGTAGTTAATCTGTAGTTAATCTGTAGTTAATCTGTAGTTAATCTGTAGTTAATCTGTAGTTCTGTAGTTAATCTGTAGTTAATCTGTAGTTAATCTGTAGTTAATCTGTAGTTAATCTGTAGTTAATCTGTAGTTAATCTGTAGTTAATCTGTAGTTAATCTGCAGTCTATCGAAATTATTATTTTTGTTTCTTAATCTTATTACTTTCTTTTTATTTATTACGTTATCTAATATACTAATTTTCTAATATTTATATGTTTTGGGATCAAAGCTAATTCCTTTCTATCTGATATAATAGAAAAAACCAGAGACCAAATTTGTTGTTGTACTTGTAATAAAATGTTCATAAATTGTTCTAATCACTGTAATGTAAATGCCATTTTTATGGCGTATATATATGTATAAATAAATATAAATAAATAGTAGCCTTTCTCAGTGAAATTTCAATCGAATATTAATAAAGAAGAAAAAAAATGTCCTCGTTCGGTTAAAAAAATATCTAGAATTTCCCCAGAATGTCACAGAAACCAGAAAATATTGCCTCCCATGAGTGTAATGCATGTTTTTTCCAGCCAAAAAACCCCCTAGATATGTGAGAAAATCCGATGTTGATTTTTCCATATATTTATTTTTCCCTGGGTCTAACGGAATTTTGTCACACCAATACAATTTATTTTTTTACAATAATGGAATTCCATACAGGAGGTCTTGAGAGAAATAATTTCCCTCGAGGTCTATATAATTTTTGGGAATGCTGTTGGGAGGGTCTCTTAGAGGATAGGAAGGAGTGAACTTGTGTCTTGAAGAGACCCATGTAGTAGGAGGGAGAAAACGCAGAGGCTGGTAGATCATTCCGAGTCGAGTCGTAGAAGCGCCCCGATCTCATGTGACAAATGTCAACCATGTGATAATGTTGGGCGCGCAATTGGCGTGTTTCCCGACTGTGCACCGGTGCCGAAGGGATAGATGACGCTAGTTCCTCAGAGCATCTTCCATTAAAATACCGGTAGAAGAAGGACAGCATTCCCATCTGACGTATGTACTCCAAATATTGAAATCCATCTGTTAAGATAGGCGAATCTATCAAACGGACCTCGCGTTAGCACAATGTTAGCACAAAGTCAAGTGTTTTTTTCAGATATTTTGGGGCTCCCGACAAGAGGTGGCTGCCAAATTCTACAATGGGGCGCACTTGCAATTTGTACAGGGTCAGCAGTTTTGCACTATTAAAGTATCTGCGGGCTCTATACAATATACCCAGCTTTTGAGATTCTAACTTTCCTCTGGCTTCGATGGAGCCCCCATACCTGAGCTGGTCACTTAGGGTTACACCAGGCACGTCAATGGAGGGTCATTGACTGAGTTGGCATCGCGTTTGGGTCTCACCCAGGAATCGTGAGTTAAATTCCTAGGCTGTCTAAGTCCTCCATTGGCTAAGACTAAAATGTTAAAATGTTAACACATCAACAAATTTTTTATCCCCAAAATTTATCAAACTGGAGACTAGATTCATTTTGGACCCAGCAGTTTTGTTGAAAAACCGCCGAATGTAATTTTTAATTTATTTATTTTGCAAAGGTTTCTTATTGCATTTCTAATTTCCACGTTTTCACTAGGAAGCAAAGGATGTTATCAATGTCACTCTTGTTGCAGGCGACCACTCTGAAGTCTTTAAATGATTTTCTCTTTTTTATTTCCTGATTTATGAACGGACTAACTTCCATTTTATAATATAAGTAACACTAATATTGAAGGATGATGTAAAATTTAAGCATAGTATGGTATATATATATATTTAAATTTAATCTAAATCAAATTTAATAATGTTACAATTAAGTTCTGCACGTATTTCTAGTCGTTAT
Organism: Halesus radiatus; assembly: GCA_022606495.2. Taxonomy (NCBI): domain Eukaryota; kingdom Metazoa; phylum Arthropoda; class Insecta; order Trichoptera; family Limnephilidae; genus Halesus; species Halesus radiatus. Next base: position 219,404 of record JAHDVE020010772.1, on the reverse strand, counting down.
TATTGTGACAGCTGTTTCGGCGTTTAAGGCCATTTTCAAATGGAGTTCTACGAATTAAACACAAAAACAATTAATACATAGAATGGTAATTCCAATTCAAATTAAATTATCTTTTTAATTTGAATGGGAACTTAAAGGTATAGTAAATATCTAGCACGGATTAGAAATATTTAATTTAATTTTCTTTTGATTTAGAAAATATGAAATATAAGCCATTAAAGTAATCAATCGAAAAAAAACCTTAGAAAAAATCTTTTTTTCGGGGCATAATTTTAAATTATGTACGGCATATTTGTGTTCCAAAGTAAATTGGTCGTTTTTAATTTAAATTTAAGCCCGTCAAAATGCCTATTTTAATACTTTTTTTAAATCACCATTAGCCACAAATAATTGCTGAAGTTGCTTCTGAAATTCGATTTATTTAAAGGCCTCTAATTATTCAGTTAAAAAAATACCAGATATTTGTTATTCCCATTGATTAAAATAAATCTCATATGGTTTAGGTTAATATTTTGGCCTCAAATACAAAATTAAATTTTGTGTGAAACAGGCCGCGCATCCGTTTCTGTTAAGAGTCGTACCTATTATAATATTTCCTTACATCGTTGATGACACATAAAAATTTTTTAGAGTTAAAAAAAACAAGGTTTTGACTGAGATGACCAGTCTACACATTCTGGACAGTGGTGAATAACATCTGTCATTAGTTGAGTATTGATTATGGAAGTGCAGATCATTATTTCTGAGTACACGAGTGGGGCAGGGGGATATTGAAAGGGATGAATCGTAATTTATTTTAAGTACTATTGAATTACTATTCATTCTGAATCGAAACGCTGCTTTATTTGAATATTCCAGTGCTTAGTAATCAAATCTGAATAGCCAGGTAATACCTGGACCATGTAATGGAGGATAGCGTAAGAGAACTCTAAACAATTCTAACGCTTGTCTAGCAACACGAAAAAACCTTTCCAATCTATCTGTATCAACAAAGTTGTTGATTTTCTTTCCCAAGGCAATAATTCCCACAATTTAATTTAATTTTTTAATGAGCGCCTTGCTCACGAGGCCGCCCTCTGTTTACCGCATCTCCCCGCCGGCATCGCGGCAGGACGACGATAACTAATGAAGCTTACCGCATTCTGAATATTACCGCACCGGGGAGATTTCCTTCTTGATGCGGATGGAAAAGCGCTGCGGCGAATTTATCGAGGTCATGTGACCCCGACCGGCGCCTTATTTTACAGCTATATCCTATGCTTGGCTTTGGTGATGAATTAATGCCAAATGGAAAACTGTGATTTCAATTTGGTTAATGTGTTTTTGTTCAGGTGTTTAACGGCCTCCATTGTATAATAATGAATTGTAAAGAGTATATTAAAAAAGTTGGAATCGCAGACGTCAGAATGAATAGACTAAGACTAAGTACGACTTCGACGGCTGGAGGCAAAGGTCACGTGATACCCATTTTGGCACTAGCATTGGTTTACTGCCGTCCACTCTCATTTCGCGTGATTTTGACTGCTTTACGCAAATTACAAAGAGTCAAAATAAAAAATAAAAAAAATAGAACGAAAATCGAATAAGAATTAGGCTAATATCGTGTTTTATTCTACTCAATCGTACACTAAATTAATGCAAACACAGCTGTTTTATCGGTCCTCTACATTCAAACTTTTACCAAAAAAATTTAAACGGCAAATAAATTATCTTTCTATGTAAAAGAAGGAAAATTATGGCTGGATGATCTATGTGTTTAAACAATAATTCTATAAACTCTTTGTTATTTATTTCTTCTAACTTTAACTATAACTTCAACATTTACTAATTATAAATGAAAGAAATTACTTTCTTATGTTATAATTCTAAAATTTCCATTAAATATTGTACCTTCTTGCTGTTACAATATTAAACATATTCTAATACTATTATTTACTTAAATTATTCATATTACCCACACTTAGACAACGCCTACGTGGGTTTCCAATTCTTACTATTATGATTCAACCAAACCTACGTGGAAAAAGATGTGTATAATTTATGTTCTATTTTATGTTAAAAACTTTGGGGAAAAATATATGAAAAAAATACAAAAATATTCTGGAATAAAGCATTATTATTATTATATATACTCTTCGTGATGCAATAATATATACATTCGTGATGCAATTATATACTCTTCGTGATGCAATAATATATACTATTCGTGATGCAATAATATATACTCTTCGTGATGCAATAATATATACTCTTCGTGATGCAATAATATATACTCTTCGTGATGCAATAATATATACTATTCGTGATGCAATAATATATACTCTTCGTGATGCAATAATATATACTATTCGTGATGCAATAATATATACTCTTCGTGATGCAATAATATATACTATTCGTGATGCAATAATATATACTCTTCGTGATGCAATAATATATACTCTTCGTGATGCAATAATATATACTCTTCGTGATGCAATAATATATACTCTTCGTGATGCAATAATATATACTCTTCGTGATGCAATAATATATACTCTTCGTGATGCAATAATATAATCATTGCCAACGCTGTTTCCTATATTTTGTTTTTATGAAGGTAATGTTCAAGTTTTCGCGTTGTCGTGTAAAATGCGCTTGTAATGGAGATGTTTTTATGGAGGTACAAATTATGTTCATACTGTTTTAAAATACATTGTTCTCTATACATCTGTTTCGCGAAAATCCGTGCATAACCAAGTTCCTGCATTGCGTTTCTTTATTTTTTTTAGAATGCACTAATAACGCGCTAACAAAAAAATTGTTCAATGACGTGAAGCTAGCAGTCCTCATTGAAGTGCTGAAACCAACCCTGATGTATCGAAGTGAGGCATGGAACTGGCAGACGAAGGATTAAAGTATACAGAACGTTGTAGAAATGATATCTCTGTGGTATATTTGTAGTAAAACTAATGTTGTGATTCGCAAAGAATGCGAAGGCTGCTGTGAGAGTAATGAGTAAGATTGAGAAAGGAATGATTAGATGGTTTGGGCATGTGAATATATGACGTGAATTTGAATGGAAGTAGAAGCTGGGGACGCCCGAGGAATCCAAATACTTCGGAATAATTGGAGAGTATGTATGATTCGATATATAAATGTGAATTATGCAAGGTGTGTGTGTCTCAAGACCGAGGTGTTCGTCCTCTCTACATACCCCTGCGGGGAAACGGCGTGATGGTTAATTAATAAGTTAGTCAATAATAACAGTTTCATTTTTATTAATACGAGTTAGTAAGATTTATTTGCCATTAAAGGTGGCTCGATGAACTTATCATCAAAATATCCTCAACAGATTTGGTGAACAATGATTCTGCAGCGAATGATCAAAATCTGTGAAATTACAAGAGATGTAAAAGAAGAAATTTTTCAGTATCACGGTCAACTAATTTCGACCACAGATCAAATTTCGATGCTGATCAAAAGGATCTTCAATGAAAACGTGGTGGAGAAAAAACACCCCAAATAAATAAAATAGAAATAAATTTAAGTCATTGTTACGAGTGCAGTTCCGCTAAAAACCTCATTTTTATATATGTTTAATAATTGAAGATAATATTAATAATTCTCGAAATGAAACATGAAACCAAAAAGACACAGAAAAGAATAAAAATAACGGTAGCAGCGGGGACTCGAACCCAGGACCTCATGATATTGAAAATAAATTCGGGCAGAATCTTGTAGTCATGATAAAAAGTAGCAGCCTAAATTATATAGGAATTAATTGGGGATGATATTAACAGTTTTTATAAATCGAAGTATTTTATTTTATTTATTTAACTTAAAATAGAACACATGTACCTTGGTGGCGTGTATTTTAATATGAACATAATATCGGCACACAAACATTTTTAAAATTTAAGTCACAATACACAATTAAGAATTACAAATCAAACTTTACAAATTACGACAATAAAAATTGCACTTTACGTATTTCGTCATTTCTTTCTATAATTTCAAAACATTTTCCCCTTCTTTTATATTGACTGGCATTTCTTGGAATATCTACATTGCTCTTTATAGTTATAATATATAACCCGTTGGACAAACTAGTTTATCGGGACTTTTTGCATTATATTTTTTGTAAAATGTCTTAAATTAATAAAAATTAAAAACCCTCCTAGGTCATCCTAGAAGAAAAAAAAGGGTATTGATTTATTTTTCTTTCAAAAGGGAAGTCTTATTTTATTACCTCGTCTTTTAGAATGGTTATCTCTGTGTTAATGTTTATTAACTCTCCTCAGGAATTCAGAATTTTGTTGGCCGTTAAACATTTTAAAGAGAAAACTATCACATTTAAGTATATAGTTTGCTAAAAGGACAGTATGATTAGATTCTTTAGCATTTTTTAAACCTTTGGGGTATTTGTTTCGTTTTAAAATTAATTTCATGACTTTTTCATTTCATTTGTAAAACTGCCAGTTTTTTTAAATCCTTCTCTTTTGACAGAAACAAAATAATGCTAGTATGATAGAAATAAAAATAACAGAGCGAAATAGGGTAGTTGTAGTTCAGTGGATTAGAGTGCAAGGTCCTGGATAGACCATGAAGTCATGGGTTTTTTAAATTTTATATATTTATTTATTTCGACGCGGGATTGACATTAACATTCCTTTGACATTGCTAAACCACTGTGAAGCCCACCTGTTAAGACGAGATTATTTCAAGAATATTAACGTTCAATGCCTCTTATCACATTTCTGAAGCAGACACTAATTGACTAATGATAACGATAATAAACTTACTTTATTACCCCGCCTAAGTACACATTTACTGACATGCTAATTATGTAGTCTATTATTAAATTGTTGAGCGACGTTAAGTAATGATGATAGGTTTTCCAAAATTTTGATTATTGTTTTGAGTGTGTACCTATTCTTGTACATATTCTCTGCTCGTCCATAAGGTTTAGCTATCGATAAGTTAATTTGTATATTTCTCTTCATGCTGTGTTCCGGGCCAATTGTATGTTCAAAGCAAATAATTTTTCTTTAAATATTTTTTTACCCAGACATCGCGATGCCTAAATGTGTCACAAGACAAAAACATGTTTTGAAACTATCCGTTTTGCGAGAATACCAAGTGCTGGACACTCTTACGCCATGCAAATACAAAATTCCAGAATCCATATGTTTTATTTATTTTTTAAATTTATTAATATTTCATCAATAACATAAACAAACATATACATGTTTTAGAGCTCTCAAAATGTCAAGCAAAATATACGGTAATTTCGTTGTTTGATTTAGATGAGATTTAGCATTAAACTGTCACATGTCGTGTGAAGTCGTGTACTACCTCCAACCAAATTGGACAGCAAACACTAATAAAAGCCAAGAAATAACACTTCATTCGTAAATACAAGCAATTTACTTATTATTATAAACAATACAATTATTTCGATTATTCCCTAAAGATTTTAAGTGCCATTAGAGAAAGTGAGATAGCGAACGTAGCTACATATATGTATAAGTAGGCAACCTACTGACAGCAGGTCATCGCATACAGCATTCGTCTAAATCGAAGTGCTATCTCATTAAGGCGACCATTCGTACTGATTTTACCAGTACAGTGCCGGTTTTGGGCCTCTCTCCTAGTTAGTTGTTATCCCAAACCGGTACACTATAAATTGAAAGGTGTTATAATATTTTCAATTATCTTAAATTAATTCCTAAAAATTGTACCACGCATTTTCAGAAGATGACATCAAATAAGTTATCTTCGAATCAGAATCGGTTGATACCTCCAAATATCATAAAATCGGAGAAAGTAATTTAGTCAGTTTATGAAATAGAGAATCCGCCAGCTACTTGACAATATTTTTTTCAGAATCTAGGGAGGATATTAATTTATTTCTGAAATGATTTTTTCATAAAAGTGTGCTGGTTTATAAAAAAAATGTCCCCTTACATCTTCTTTACATTTCATTTACACCAGTGATGTAGAATGTAGCATCCGACGTAACTTTTAAGTATGAAAGAATTGTCGGGTACTATATCCATTTCGTTCATACACGCATATTCTTTAAATTTCTATCTTTATCATACATGGCCAACGCTTGAATTAAGAATTTACAGGCTACGTAAGAGTGTTTGTTTCTTGCAACGTTTTGCATTAATTTTGTTAGATAATAACGTATGGATAAGTTTGTAATATTATTGCTTTTCATCAATTTCCCGGACCCAGTGTGCTGAACCAAGTCACTCTCGATGTTGTCGACTGACTGAATAACCTCAATATCCTACTTTGACCTATACGAACTCTCCTTCACCGTACGAAGTGGGTTTATTGAAGTGAATTTAGCAACGATTATGTACCAAGAAATAATTGTGTGGCGTTTCATCTTATCTGCCTATTTCTTACAAAGGTATTTGCATGATTTTTACTATGTTTACATTGATTATTTCCGTCTCCTGCCACGATGTTAATACGTACATTACATTGGTATAGAGTTACTCAGGGTAGAAATATGAATTCACCCCCAAGCATAAATTCAACGTTACAAAATATGTTGCCGAAATTGAATCGCCGGGGGGGTATTGCGGTGCTGGGAAGGATGGGCATCCACAACAATTCAGTTTTAATTTCCCCCGGCTACGGCTGAGAAAATAGTCGTGGTAGTTAGTCTAATGACCTACGTGCGGCGATAGCGGGACACCCGGCCGAGGCGATAGTTGGTACGTTCTCAAACTTTACCTTTTTTTTTTTAAATTAATGCCGGCATTTTATAAAAGTACTCTGTTTTCAATGAGAATGTTGTGAAATTCATATATTAGAGCGTTTGTGTAGGTTTTAATAAAAAAATCATTTTGCAATTTCAACGTTGTTAGCAGAGCAAATACTTTAAATCGTGTGTAGCAATTGAATATGGTAACTAATCACCATAAAATGTTACCACAGAAGGAGCTAACCCTAAACATTATCTTGCCATGCACTTCATGTTTTATTCACAGCTAAACGAATATTGCACACGTGCAAAATATACATTTCACACATCGCTCGGTCTGCCAATCAAGGAGTATTTCTATGCCACGCCCATATGAAAATTTATCTTATATTACCGTAAGTGAATCATTGTATGGCGAGCAATATCGTGAAATATGGCATACTATAATATATTATGTTTGCTGTGTGTAACGAGCTTTAAAACGCGTACAACCATGAAAATATTGCCGTAGTTCTTAAGAATCATTTAATGAACGATGAAACGGCAGAAAAAAAAACAAAAACACAGGTTATTTCCCTCTAAAAATGTTTCAATATCAAATTACAGAACATGTATATTAACTTTTCTCTTTTCAATTTCTCAAAAATTTGATATAAAAAAAAAAAGAATTCAGAAAAATTGTTATCTCAAAAACGTTTTATTTAATGTTATTTGAAGATATTCCAATTTTCCAATAATAATCTATTTTTCTCTCCTTTCATCCATGCGAAACTTTTTGGCATGCGTCAAAATTCATTTCCAAAATCACGTTTGCTGAAGATTAATGGTACTGAACTAACTTAGGCAAAACAGACTTAACTTTGTCAGTTGAAGGATGTTATCAAGTAATTCAATTGATATTCTGCGAAAATTAAAAACATATAATATATATATACATATAATACATAAAACATGTTATGTACATATAACAAATATCCTGTTTTGATTATATAGCTCTTTATTATATTATTACGATATTAACATCTTAATTAATATCAATTTTTGCTATTATTATTGTACTTCTATTTTAATTTTATTAATCGTATTGTGTTTTTCGATTCTTATTTTTCCCCATTCTATTTTTCGCTATAATGGTAATATATATTACATCGCAATTACAAAACCCCTGCATTTAACCGTTATAATTTATTTTTTTAATAATATCTCATACAATTATTGTTATTTTATAGTCCTGTAAGTAAATATTAAAAAAAATCCTAATAAATATACCAATAATGCGAATACTAATTCAGGGTTTTTCCTTTTTTGAAAATCCCGCAAAATGAATAAAAGAGTGATTTACAAATTTATTTTATAGTCCTGTAAGTACATATTAAAAATAATATTTAATCATTGAAGAAGGTAATATTAACAAATCCCGAACCACGATACCAAAAAAACAACAGAAATTAAAAAGATTTCAGTCGCATCTGGGACTCGAACCCAGGACCTCTACCTATCCGGGGTAACCGCTTAACCAACTTAGCTAATGAGACCAGTTCAAACAATAAGTTATAAAAAATAAATTGAATATAAAAAATAATAATCTTAATATATATACCAATAATGCGAACATTAATTCAGGGTTTTCCCTTTATCGAAAATCCCGCAAAATGAACAAAAGAGTGATTTATAAATTTACAGCGTACCATACATCGGTTTTTATTTATGGTCAGGTTTTTCCCGAGATATTAATTGATCCTCTTCATTTGAAACTGTTTTATTAATGATTAACTGACTATAAAAACAAATAATCCGAGGTCCAATCTTATTTCAAGATATATAAAAACATTATATAGCTCATTTAGAAAAAAAAAATCAAAATAGATGCGCTTACCTGAAAAATCCAAAATAAATTGCAAAATTTCACGACACCATCGCCTCTCATCGTTTTAGATTTTTTATAAAATTTTTGAACAAAATTAAAGACTGAAGGAAATCCATCGTCCAATTTTGGATAACTGACTGCGTTGATAAAAAAAAAATAATTGCTGCCCGTATAATTATGATACGCAAGTCGGACGCATCGGAATATTTTAGCATAATTAAACAAAAAATTATGCTGATTTTATGCAAAATTATCACACCCCATGCAATAAAAATATGGAAAAATAAAAGACAATGATATACAAAACATATTTTTAAATAATGCTGTTTTCCATGGTTATAATTTTCAAATAACCACTCATATTGCTTCATCCGACCGTAAATATAAAAGAACAGAAAATGATAAACAAAACACTTTCAAAATGTGACGTTTTTAGAAACAAGTTTAAATTTTATACAAATTTAATTGTTATAATCGAATCGAGTTAACAGCGATAGTAACATTAGTTTTTTGAAATATCACAAATTACGAATTTATGAGCTTTCAAAGTGAACCTGGGTAAAATATTGATAAAAATATCAGCGACTTCATGAGACACAACTTAGTACAATTTACAATTCGAATGTAAGTACGACATACTGCCGTGCCAGTCATTTTATGCGCCGGGACGTCACACGCTAATCGACCGGCCGGTGGGATTCTCCTATAATATCAACATTTCGGTGCTCTTAAATATTTTCCAAAAAATGAAAAAGTTCTGCCTTCAACGTGCTTTAATTAATTTGACACATTTATGAATAAACTGGTGTGTACCCGGCCTCGGTCGGAACTTTTTTTTTTTTTTTTTAAAGTTATGTAGTTTTGAATTATTGCTTGTTGTTTGGGTGCCACATTGATTTTACAGCGATCTATTATCTCTAAACAAATATAAAAAAAAAATCATTTGGAAATTTTATATCATACTGTCGATAATATAAACCATTCGGTCGTGAACATCAAAACAAATGATCTTTGTTGCTACCTAGATTAGGATAATTACTACTATCGCGGAACTCTATGTAATGAAAAATAAAAAAATTAAAATATAAGTAACGAGGTTATCTCCTACAACAAAATTTCATATCTCTATTTGAAAATGGATGATTGTCTGTCTGCCTGTTTATCTTCAATTTTCTCAAAAATTACTCAACCAGTTGCGCATGAAATATAATAGATTGTTCTTATTAGTCCCTGGAAGGTAGAGATAGTAGTTTTAATGAAATCAAATTCTAAAAATATTGCTATAACGTTTTAAAATTAGCATGAAAAACATTGAACCCGCCATGATATATTGAGGTTAGCCCATAGATATACCACTCTGGCTAGCCACAGATTACATATTCAAAAGAAGAAGGTTTATTTAGGTAGAATATTTTCAAAATGAAAAACACAAGTAGGTGCCCACTTTAGAACTTTATTATTTAGATATATTTAAAAAAAAAATGTCTGCAATGAAAGATTTTTTTTAATTGAATGTTTCTTTGTTTAGAGATAGTTACTTTCGGTGTCAAATCAATTATGGCATCCAAACGACAAGCAATAATTCACAACTCCATAATTTTATTCCAAAACAAAAACAAACAAAAAAATCCCGAGCAAGGCCTGGTACACATCAGCTACTGCAAAATAATAAAAAATGTACTCGTTACTCCTGACATGATGCTCAATGTTCATTTTTGATTTACAAATAAATCAGCAGAGTCCTTAGTTACTTTATATTAACATAAATCCTCGCAGTCTTAAATAAACCCTCTTCAAACGAATACAAATGGTATCGAAGTAATATTTCAGAACATACCTTTTATTAATTAAGAAACCGCCTCAGATCAAGAACGATTTAATTGGAAATCTGAAGTACCTACTGGAATCCGTACTGCCAAGTCCTTGTGCTGGGGAATTGATTGCAAATTGGAATTTAACGTAAATTATAATATTTGGAGATTGCATTATTAATATTTGTTGTTTCTAAAGGGCGCTTTGCTCGAGTGTGTTGAAATTCTTAGAAAAAAACTTGCAAAGTGGTTTTCAATAATGATGCATCCTAAAATAAGTGGAAACTAATTATTTATATGACGAGAGCAGGCTTCAAATATATGTACAAAGCGTTTTTAATGTTTTGATGATATTTTTCGATTGTTTAATTTTTTTCCGATCCTGCCATAAACCAATCGCTTTGTGGTTAAATGAAATATTTATTAAGTACTCATTTATTCACCAAATCGGTTTCTCATGGCCCAAACTTCGTCAGGATAAAATTTAAACTAAACAAAATACATAGAGTTAGCATGTATATAGGAAAAGGGAAAGACATAATAATATAAAATAGACCAATAAAACGGTGAGATTGAGATAAACTTACGTATTATAAAAGAATGGGACAAAACATACAAATTTAGATATGGAACCATTTTTTTTATTTATTTATTTAAACGGCCAGAGGGGTTTTACATATAAGTACACCTTTTTAAAATCAGTTATAATTTTTTTTTTAAAACATCCACAAAAGTTAATTACACTTGTAATAAAAATAAACTGTACCAAAGCTACAGGAAAATATAAAAAAAAATCAATATCCACAAAATCAACAATGTCAGTGTTAATATTAATAACAAATAAATAAATAATGTATAAAGTTGTAGTTAATAATAATTTATAAACTAGGTAGAAACAATTCGTTAATACTTTTTTTAATTAAGTATTTGTCACCATGACTGTCTAAGCGTTAAATTGGGGATTGCAAGCTGTAGTTTGAACGGGATATATACATTGGAATAGTTCAACCTTCAAAACTTTGTATACATATTTGGTTCGTAGTCAATTCGAATATAACTACTCGATCTGGTCCCCCGTTTCAAAATACATTCAGATTCAATCAAAAAAATTCAACATAAATTCCTAAGACACACTAATCATAAACTCGGTATTCCCATTGAAAGTAATAACTTTAATTACTTGATGAAAGAACGAAATTTACTAAATCTCTCAGATGGAAGAATTATTTCCGACTTGATATTTATGTTCAAAGTTGTAAATGGCAGTATAGACGGCCCTGAGTTAATTAACCTCATTCAATTTTATATAATTACTCGTTCCAAAATCCCGTTTATATGTAACAACACCAGGACTGAGCATTACAAATACTCGCTTGTACCTAGATTACATGAAGTTATTAATAGATACGGAGATGTTGCGGATCTATTTAACTGCACGGAAGGTACGCACAAGAAGGCTATATATACTATCATATATTTTCATCAATATTAATATTACTTAAGTTTAGTATATTTTTATATGTATGGATATCTCTTACTTTTACATCCTTCGTGAACTTTTATTCATTATATACTCTCTGATGTCACATTGTACGGCCTGATGCCACATTTAATAGTGACCTTTTTATATTATTTGTGCTATATTCTTGTACTTATATTTAACTGTGACGTGTAATTATTGTTTCTGGTATATTTATACAGTTGGTATTAAATAAATAAATAAATAAAAATTAATGTTTGTCATCATTTATATCATGTCTCCCTTTTTCCCATATATTAGCTGCCATCTTTGTAAGAGAGTAGAAAGTTTTGACCGAACGTGATTGAGCCGATAGATAGTGTCTTGAATATACTCATTTGTTTATTTTTACGGCACATATCTTTGTCTTATTACAAGTCTAGAATGAAATAATTGTAAAATAATATTAATAATTAGCAAGGGACGTATGAGATAGATAGAATTGACGGATTTCAACCAGGTCTCGGTAGCTCATTCGGTAGAAACGCAAGTCCCGGATAGACTGGAGGTTTTGAATTTTGAATTTTTTTCTGTGTTCTTACGTTTCATATTTTAATTAAAAGTTATCGACGTTTTTTTCAATAATTGTACTTAATAAAAATATTTTGTGTACACCACTGTTTAATATGTAAATATCAACATGTTTTGGAAGGGAACCTTCCCTCATCAGGATACACAGTAAGATATAATATAATATACATAATAATAATTTTTTTTATTATTTTTATTAATAACGCCACACAGTTATCATACATTTATTGAATAAATTAATATTACGATGAAGTATAAAACTACAATTAATTAATTGTAATAGCTTTTCAATTAAATTTAATTAGCTATCGTCGGGTTTTGAATCCGTTATCTCTTGGAATAGATTAAACCTATTTTTTTTACAAAATAAACCATATTCTTCCGGTGCGATTCAGTCAAACCTCCAGTCAACAAATCCATCACCGTAACACTAAAAAGATTTTCCGAAACAAAAATACCTAAACGAAAAGCAGCGGCCAGGCGTCAGGAGGAGCTAAAGTCACGTGTTATTGAACTGACACGTGCAGTAAGTTAGTCTTCCAGGAAATAGAATTAACTATTTAAAAACCTTTCCCACCTAGCCCGGAGATACAGTAGGTCAAAAATATTATATTCCCTGAAAAAATGTTATCGAATAATATCGTAGCTTTATTTTTGTGAGAATTTACCTCAAGGGCACTTTTGACTCTTGAGTAAATCTCGTGTTAATTTTACGCGTTGGTTTATTTTGCTAATTAACCTTCTTAAGTTTATAAGTATAAGGCATACTTAAGTTTTGCGTGTATTGGTGTATATGTACTCACTTCCAACGTCGATGCCCTTGAGAAAAATCACTAAGAAATAGCATTTTGTTATGATTATGTCTACTTGTTTTTAATAATAATAATAATGTGTTTATTTCAGCTGAACAGAGCGGTGAGCGCAATACTCTCGCTGACATATAAAAGAATACATCTAAATAAATAACATGATGTGGAAATAGAATATAAAAATAAATTAATAAAATAAATAATAAAATAAAAACGTGAACACATTAAGCAGTTATGTACGGTGGCTTGAGGTAAATTCTCCTTCTATGGTGTAGGGGCGCACCCTGCCACTTGGCGACGGCCTGGACAAGAGTGTTTTCCGATCTCCGATAGCGCTGTCTCATTCCGGCTACTCTGTGGCGCATCAAAACAGCGAACCCATGCACCCTTCCCTCTGTGAACATCTGCGAGGCGCTGCATCGCCAAGGGAGGCCAAACAGCGATATTATTAGCGAATTTATTAGCGATGAAGGGATGAGTGTGTGAAATGGTATTTGTATTATTAGTGAACGTAAGCAAAACAAAAGGCTATTTCTTATTGACGTTAGCTGGCGGGGTTCGATATGTTAAAACCAAATTTGTACGGAATAGTATTTTGCAAGAATCGAAAGATTTTTTTCTGCGATCATCGTATTTTAAGTTGTCATTAAAATAAATTAATTACAGGAGGTATTATTGTTATATTTAAAAAATATCAGTTTCTAAAGTAAATTATGATTTTCGTATTTAAAACAGTTTTTCATAACCTACCTTAATATATAGACATTTCGCTACGTCGCTGATCTATTGTGTAGTGATATGGTGAAATTCCTTTAGATCTAGGGAAAAATATATATCATATGGAAAAGACCAACGTAGAATTTTTTTCATAAGAAAAAGGAATTTTTCTCTCCCTTTTGTAATCTTTAATTAGATAGGTCACGAACCGCCACTGATCGTACCTAACTAACTAACCATCACGCTGTTTCTCGGGGTAGACAGAGAGGACGGACCGCCAAATAACTCGATCTTGACATACACTTCTTGCTTCATTCGCATTCATAGATCGTCTCATACATTCCCTTCTGTTATTCCGACTTCTGACATGGCCCAACTAAAATATTTGATTAACTTGATCGTGCCATGTCTTCCTAGGGCGTTCCCGGCTGCTTCTTCCATTCACATACGCGCCAAATATTTCCTTACACTCCTTTATTCGTTCATTCGCTCTACATGCCCAAACCACCTAAGCTTAACTTTCTTAATTTTACTCATTACGTTTACTCAGCCTTGCATTATTTGCGAATCACAACATTTTTCACACTATCCTACACAGTTTTACCTCATATTCGCATCAGGGATCTCATTTCTACAGCATTCAGTCTGCTTTCATCTAGATTTTACTCTATCTATATGTTACTCTATAATAATAATAATCGGATGATTTTTATAGCGCCGTTTTTGTGAAAAATCACCTCAAGGGCGCTGTACAAATCTTACTTCCTATTCTTACATTATTCCTATATTACATCTATTACTTTTTTTTTTTTGAACAGGCTATCATTACACATTATTTATAGACCATATAAAGAGATGCAGTTAAATTATCAAAACTAAATATGGCTTGATCTAAGTTTTCATACATGTTAAATTGAGAGGAAAAAAAATGCTAACTGTATTTATTCCTTACGATATATTGCAAAACGCTAATAAAAATGATAGGAGTCATGTGAAATTGGGCGGCGGTGAGGACGGGGCTGGGGGAACTGATCCATATCCATATCCAATCTTCTTTGTCTTTGTTGGTGACGCCCCTGGGCGGCCTGACGGGACTGCCCGTACGCCAGGTCGCGCTTGTCGGCCGCCTTCAGGATCTGGAAAGAGCACACCAGTGTGTCGTCCATTTCTCGCCCCAGCCGGTGGTGTCCTTGTCGGGGTCGGACCACAGCAGGTCGCAGAGCAGACTGGTCGGGCACGTCCGTGGGCCGCATGATGCACCGGATCTGCTCTGTAGACTGTAGGTCAGAAATCAGGTCGCCGTGACAGCAGAAGATCTTCTCGTCAAATGTCTTTTCCTATTGCGCCTTTCTCGGAATCTAATTTTACGGGTTGCAGTTGTGGTACAATGTTAAAGGTTATACAACGATATCTTTTTGCAGCTATTAAATGGTCCAAAATAACACATTCACTATTAAGTTTGCGTCGTGCAGCCCGGTCGTAAACGATATTGTTTACAATCACCGTAGTTCAAAGAATAACATTGTAAATCAACCATTCACTTTGGACACTTCCCTAGGCTTTTAACAGGCAAAGGTCTTTAAAGAAGCACATGTGGCGAACGCCTTCGACCGATGACCGATGCTTTTGGGTTAATTTAGAATAAAGTGACAGATTTGAAATTAAAATGTTTGGGTTTTTATTTGATTTTTTATTATAAACTTGATTTAAGCCCGAAACGGCCTGACTAAAATTATATGATTTTTATAAATGTAACCTATAAATTATTACGGTTATTTTACGCTATTTTAAGACCGGAAAAATTAAGAACTAAGCAATATTTCCCAGATAAACTGGAGCGCTTATAAAAAGCTGCAGGCTGCTGCGAGAGCGCCAAAATACTGTATGTGTATGTATGTAGATGTTACTCAATTAAGTCGGAAATAAATAATAATAACACACATAATGTAATTTAATTATGAAACAGAACCACCACAACGGTAAGATGATATTTCCGGAAAAGGTCAGAAGTCGAGAAATAAAGTCATTGTTTCTGCTTCAGTTGATGGCAGTTATTATAAACCTGCCCCTAAAAGGGCCAAAGTGCTTTTCGGTGTTTAAAAAAAGGGTATAATATCCCTGGATGTATGGTCGTTTGTTTGATTGATGCGTGCAATGAAAATAATACCAGAGATATGACATACATCTGACAATGTGTGTATCACGGGATTACTCCATACTTGTAAATAAATAAAAATGTGTTTTAAATTCCGAAAAGAATATCAATTGAAATTGATACAAAAATATCAATATGTCATTTAGAGCTTTGCAAAATATTTCAGAATTTAATCAATTGGAACTAAAAAAAATCAACAACGAGGTTTTTGAAGTATTCAGCTGTTATTAAAATTTGATACACTTTAAATTTAAAAAAAGTTCAATGTTACATTTAAAAAGGCATATTTTATTATTTTTAATAAAAATGTTATGCGAGTAGAAATGTAACTGGTTTAAGGCAATAATTTCATATAACTTTAAAACAGTATGAATGAAATATTTTAATTTTTCAAATGTTTATAATAACTGTTATTATTCATTTATCGAAGAAGGCAATCACTTATTGGCTTGACATTATAATTTAAACGATTTTTTTTTGTTTTTGCTTTTTGGCCATTTTATTTTATTTGTATTTATGCATTATCGACCGGTTCTGGTTGAACTCAATCTTCTTCAGGAATGTACAATATAAACTATGTGTACGTTCCTGAAGAATATTGAGTTCAACCCAAACCGGTCGATAATGCACAAATATTATTATTATTCAATATTAAAAACTTTGAATAAAAACTAAATTTAAAAATGTAAAGGAACATTTCCTGTTTGGTCGATCTAAATAGGTTACTGTAATGTTCTTCTAATGTCTTTATAACATTATTTATACCTCCTACGAAATCGGATGGTGGAATAATAGTCAATAGACTGGATTTAACACAAATTATTATATCGAGTGAAAAGTGGTGAAGAAGAGGCATTGCACAACCGTTCACACATTTTTACAGTTCTTTCTTCTCACTCTATTATGCTAGGCGTTAGTTACTAGCACGGTCCTTACAGTTTCAAAATGGGAACACATTCGATTATCCCTTCAATTCTCACACTATATACAACTAACTAACTAACTAACTAACCATCACGCCGTTTCGCCGCAGGGGTAGGCAGAGAGGACGGAGCGCCAAACAACTCGATCTTGGCATACGCTTCTTGCTTCATTCACATTCATACATCTTCTCATACATTCACTTCTATTATTTCGACTTCTGACATGGCCCGACTCAAGTATTTGATTCACTTGATCGTGCCATGTATTCCTCGGACGTCCCTGGCTTCTTCTTCCATTCACATTCGCGTCATACATTCTTCTTACACTCCTTTCTTCGTTCATTCGCTCTACATGCCCAAACCATCTAAGCGTCCCTTTCTTAATATTACTCATTACGCTTACATCAGCCTTGCATTCTTTATGAATTTCAATATTTTTCACACGATCATACATGGTTTTACCACACATTCGTCTCAGAGATCTCATTTCTACGGCATTCAGTTTACTTTCATCCTTATTCTGCCAATTCCATGCCTCACTGCCATACATCAGGGTTGGCATCAGCACTCCATTGTGGACTGCTAGCTTCGCTTCTTTGGACAACTTTTTGTTAGTGCCAACCGCGTTCAGTCCTCCGTTAATGGAGTTTCCTGCATTCACCCTCCTTTCAATATCCCTATCAGTCTTTCCATCTCTCGTAAACATACTTCCCGAATATACAAACTCAACGACCTGCTCCAAGTATTCGTCATTCACAACTATATTGCACACTGTTTTCGCACTCTCTATTTCAAACACCATCGTTGAAAAGTGTTTCTTTAAAGTTGTTTCCTAACTCTCGAAATAAAATCCTTGGACTAGGCCAAGGTGATTCACGTAAAATAACAAAAAACATTAAAAACGGCCCCTTTTCTATTCCAAAAACGCAAACATTTTAGTTAATAGGGTAAACTAGTGAAAAAAATCTTTAAAAAAACTCGACAAAAATAGACGACAGACTACTCTTTTCCTTTAAAAATAAATTGAAAATAGTATTAATAAATCGACTCCCTGGTATAACAAGGTTCCACCTGACACGGCAACGTTATGCGACAATGATCCTCAAAGTTACCTTTTAAAGAGCACATTATCGCATGACATTGCTGTGTCAGATGAAACCTTGTTATTCCAAGTTGTCGAAATCTCACATGAAATCATGACACGGAAAATTCAAAGGAAATAATAAGTTAACGGTCGCGTCTGGGACTTGAACCTAGGACCTCTCGGTATATCCAAGACCAGAGCTCTACTAATCCAGCTAATGACACCTTATTGCTTTCCGTCATTTGAATCGATATCATATTTCCACATTTTTAAGAATTCTTTTTAAAAAAATTTCCCATATTTTTTAGCTTTTATCTTTCTGCATGAACGCAAGATTCTCTCTGAATTACTTTGCAATCTAGACACTGTCTCTGATATATCTATTCGATTTTAATTTACATGACCCAAATGCGACAGTTATCTATTTTTTTTCTATCTTTTCTGTTTCTCGTTTCATTTGAAATTTGTTAATATTATCTTCAATGATTAAATAATACATTAAGGTTGTTAAGTTTCAATAATTTATTCTAATAAAATTTACGACAAAATATGCCTTTGAATACAAATCAATCTAAGAAAAAACACCATAATCAAAACTTTTTTAGAATAAGTGGGGTTTTCCTCTTCTGTAAATTTTGTAGATAGGGTTTATTCAGCAAATGCCACAAGTAAAGATGTTATTACTTAAAATGAAAACATTTATTATAGTAACACCTTAGCATTTACTTCAATAACAAACTCTTCCTTGACTTTCGTTACCACTTGCACAAAGTTTACAACACTTGCCAGTTGTATTTATTTGCTATTTAGGAATTGTACAGTTCTCGCTTAATGAAGTTAACACTATGCATCTCTAATACGCGTGAACACCTAACAACTTAATCACATGTTGAGACCAGATCTCACGTGAAATTCTCGCACAAGCACACGATGTTATTCTACCCTCATATCGTGTGTATGTTATACAAGTGAAATTCTTACAGAAATATTTATACTATGCTCATATCGTATGTATATTAAAAACATGAAATTCTTGTACAAACACACTATGTTATACTACCCTCACATTATATACATATATATTACACACGTAAAATTTTATAGAAATACACGATTTTATACTACGCTAATATCGCATATATATTAAACACGTGAAGTTCTTGCACAAATACACTATGTTATACTACCCTCATACTATATACACATATATTACACACATAAAATTCTTATAGAAATACACGATGTTATGCTACGTTCATATCGTATATGTATACCATATTATACAAGTGAAATTCTTACAGAAATAAACGATTTTATACTACGCTCATATTATCGTATATATATTATACATACTCGTACGCATACACTTTATGTGGTGGATTATATAGGAATTATTAAGATAGAAAACAGTTTGAAAAACCATGTTAACACAATTAGGAGAATCTAGTCGGTTGTAGAATAATGTTCTAGCCGCTATTAAAACAAAGACGTTCTAGCCCCTGGTTGCTAAACTTCACGCTCTCGACCAATAGCGACACATTTCCGCCCGCCATCGTTGTTTTTGGCCGGCGAGACATGAAAATCGGACACGGTTTCCGGCCGCCATTACGGCGTGGGCTTGCCCTGAGCAATTGCCCACCATTACCAAGCCAGACGCAACGTCGTCAGGTGCGTTCGGCGTGCCTTGGGCACGTGGCCACCCGCTAACTACATTTTAACTTGTTATCTTGGCACTGAACCTAAATATTAAAGCCAGTGACCGGTGCATCAATTCGCTGTGTCCTGCCTGTCGTTGTACGTGTGAGAATGCAGAGTCCCTAGACCTTACACCTTTTACACTGAAGGGATCGTGACTCATGTCGCTGACCACCTCTCGTAAGCAGAATTGTTTCATCCTCTTTCATGTGCTGTAATAACTTGCCCTTCGAATAGCATGTCCGGTTTTAGATTCATCAGAGAAAGATTATCAGGAATCAGATTAGATCAGGATGAGCCCCTAGATTCGAAACCCCGTATGTAATTACCTATAAATGTTGTCCTGTAAATAAACCCTGACTAGAAAGCGCGCATCTCTCATTCAAGAAGTTAGTTACCTTTCCCGATATAAGGCTGTGGCCGGCCATACGACTTTGAGATAAGAGATGAGATGCCTTTACCGGCTGAGCTAACCATTGTGGAACCTGAGATCAGCCCTGCTTCTGGCCTCGAGGTGAGGTAAACTTTCTTCCTTTATTATCATTGGCGACCAACGTGGATGTTGTCTAGTCCTTCTTCCCCTTTCTTAACAACCGATATGTTTTTGTGAAAAAATAATAATCTCGTACCTTTCTCAAACGTGCTCTGTTGGTATTTTCTCCATTTCAACGATATTTATCAATGATTTTAAATCCATTTTATTATATTTATCAGACAAATTAATTTACCATTACAATTCTAGGAATTTCCCTCTTCTTTTATGTTATTATTTTGACCTGACGTATCGTTAATACGATTTTGTATCTCATGCTATATGTTATGTTATAAAAAATGGTATTAGAAGAAAGTCGTATCTTGCAAATATGAAAAAATATCTGTCGGACGCACATAATATAATATTTCCTCAGTAGTTGCATTGTACAGTGAAGATGTCACTGTATTAAATAATAACATAAAAAATAATACTATTTTCGAGTTGCCGGAAGGAGATAAAATTAATCATTTGAAAACTGAATACCGGGAACTTCAAACGCTGTCAGGATTACAAAAGAAAAGCACTGCATATAATGCTGAGAAAAATAATGAACTGTGTAATTAAAAGTATGAAGAAGTGTTTTGTATAAACCACTATTTAATGTATAAATATAAACATGCTTCGGAAACAAAACTTCACTCATCAGGATATATTCTTAAAAGCGGACTTGGTAAAGTGATTGTCCCGAAAAGACAGAGGTCCTGTTGTTTTTATTTTCTGTTGTTTTTTTTCAGTTTAATGTTTCATTTAGTTTATGTTAATACAGGGTCTGTCGCAAAAATATTGAGAAAATATTTTTTTCAGACAATTTATTGCCAATAAACGTATAAAATTTATGTACTAAAATAAAATCAAACAGTAGTGGTTCCGTCTACAACATCCAACCACCTGATTTTAGATTTCCTTATACCCCTGCAGGCTTTTTATAAAGGAGTCTTTCAGATTCTCATCTCTTCTAACATAGACACTTTTCACCTGAAAAAACGTTCTTATTTTAAATGTTTTATTTACGTAACCATATTTACGTAGCAAATATTATAATTTTTTTTTAAATACGGTAAACCCGCAAATAATTTTCTTGGTTGCATCCAAAACTACGATTTTTTTTCTTTGCCTGTGCTTCATAATTTAAAACGAAAATAAATAAAATGCGCCTCATCAGTACTGGATATTTTCTAAACCATTAATTAAAAAAATATATATCGTTCAGTGTGGATGGGTATGTTGGCCTCAAATCCAAAATTAAGTTATGTATGAAACAGGCAACCGAGCCGTTCCTCTTAAGAATGAGCTTGTAAACAATACAAACACTTCCTTATCATTAATTTTTCATTTTACTCCCCCGTTGCCCAACTTCTTGAATTCTGTAGGAGTATCGCTGTCACATCAGGTAATGGAGTTTCTGAGTTATTTTTTTGAGTTTTGTTTGTTTTCTTGAATATTTGATCCCAGGCGCAGGGAAAACAATGATTCATTGTCTTCATAATTCAAGAGAAAGTATATAATAAACAAAAAACTGAATTTGTTTTGTTCATTTAAACAACCTTCATATTTTCGTAGTCTACCTGTGGCAGTGTGGTAAGTTTCTTGGTTCTGAACCCAGTGCCTGTGGCTTTTAATCCCAGTGTGGAGAAGTAAAAAAAAATTCTGTATGTGAAATTATTCGTAATGTATAACTTATTTGCACTTATTCCTGAAAACAGAAAAATTGTTTTTTGTATTTACTTGCATTCTTATACTATATAATATTAATAGTCCATATTAAACTTCACTGTCAATGTATGAATATCATGCTTCAGTTTCTTTGTATTATAACGAGGTACATGTTTCATTGCTTGTTCCACGCTTTTCATCTCAATGTTAAACTACAATAATATGAATGCACTTATGATACTAGTACCAGTCATAATTGACTTGTTTGTAAAAATACTATCATACTTACACAATGTGACCTACTATTTCATGTAAAAGTCAAATACGGCGTTAATAAATTAAATATATAAATAACCGGTCAGTGGCTGAGTTGGCATCGTGTTTGGGTCTCACCCAGGCGTCGTGAGTTTAATTCCTCGGCTGGCTAAGTCCTCTACCACTACACAAACAATATCTTTCGCTTACAGTGATGGTATTAGAAGATTTTCAAATATTGTCAGGTTATTCGTAACCAGGGAATATTTGTCTCCTGTAAAAAAAAGTTTATAAAAAATATACACGGTATGCACAGAATAACACTTTTCTGCTTTGACATAGTCGTCTCGACTCAATCACATTCATAGATTCTTATCTTTTATTCTGATACTTGACATGACCGTCTCAAGGATCTATTTTACGTCGCGTCATGTCCTCTGGGGATGCCCCCGACTCCTTCCATCTACTTACGCGTCGTAATCCTGTCACTTCCTTTTTGCTCCATATACTTTTCAAATCCAAACCATCTGAGCATTTCTTTCACAATCTTATTTCCAAGGTTGTAACCCGAACACGTTCTCGGAACATAAAGTTAAATTTCAATTTATTACATTTCTAAAGGAAGTTGACAGTTCTTTCGTCAATCAAATGAAATGTAACAATATACATTGAAATTTGCTCACAGAGAAGGCGTTAGACACCAACGGACTCTATTTTTTTTATTGTTTTTTATTATTTCAAATGAGACATATGAAAAAGTTGCAATCCCATCAATCAAACTCTTTATGGAAATGTATTGGTATGTAATATTTGGTTGTATAAAGTTTTAAAAGCATTTTTTTATTTTTTTTATTTTTTTTTATTAATAACGAGACAACAACAAAAACAAATGCACGGGTTCAAAATATACAGATACAATTGAAAAATTTAAGTAAAACAGTATTTTAAAAGGCAGAAAAAATTACATCTTTATCAGAATCTACAAAGTTTAATAGGACGGCCTTCAAAACAGAATTCGTGGGTAGTTGTAATAAATCTTTTTTTTTATCAGAAAGATTCGCGGGTTACGAATGACAGTAAAAATCTCCTGCTACCATCAAATTAAGCAAAAAATGTTGCTTGTGTCATGATGGAGGACTTCGCCAGCAAAGGAATTCTTACGTTGTTTCTCGACTTGATTACTGCAACGGCATATACGCATGTCTCCCCAAAATATATACTGACAGACTTCAGTCAGTTTTCAATTCTCCAGCAAAGCTGATAACCGGCGTTTCCAAATACTCCCATATATCACAACATCTGCGGAACCTTCATTGGCTTAAGTGTCCTGAGAGGATCCAGTTTAAACTATGCTGGATAATCTTTAAGGCGATACACGACATGGCACCACTCTACTTGGTGGAACTATGCACTCCAAACGATGTCAACACTAGGCAATCATCTCTTCGATCAGCGTCTTCAACGGCCATAGGAAGACTCTCAGTACCTAAACGCAATCCCAACACCAATTTCGGAGACCGAGCTTTTGCGCTGGCAGGCCCAATAGCCTGGAACAAACTCCCTTCACATTTGCGAAAAATCGACAGCTCTACTGAATTCAGAGCAAAACTAAAGACTCATATTTTAAAATTATCGTTTCCAGAATAACAAACCCACTGGTATAATGGTGTTTTCGAGTACTCAGTCCAAGAGAATTACTTATATACCTATTTACCTTCTACCGCCCAGATTACTTTATTTAATTTCATTAAAAATTATTACACTTTTGTGTGCTTTATCACTGACAGCACGAGCAATAATCATAACAAGTATTTATATTATTATAAATAGGTATGTTAGTTGTAAGACTCTAGTTTTAAGCCATAGTTGTACGTCATTTTGCAGAATTGTATATAAAATATAAACTTGGTCATAGATATGTATTAGTTTTAAATATGTACTAGGTTTATATGCGTGTTAGGTTTATATTCTAGTTATACCTACTTAAGTCTAAATTGTAAGTCACTAGCTATAACTTTTAGTTGGTAAGTGACTACCTGTAAGCCATAGATTTAAGTCACTAATTATAAGTCTCAGTACATAGTTCCTAGCTATAAGTCTTATTTGTTATTCGATAGTTATAAGCTTACTTATAAGACATTAGTAATAAAGTTTAGCTGTAAGGTATTGGTTGTACATGTTATTTAATTAATTGTAAAGCGCCCTTGAAGTGATTTGACATGATGAAAACGGGGCTATAGAAGTAATTCAATTATTATTATTATTAAAAGAATTGAACTCACGACGCCTGGGTGGGAACCAAATGCGACGCCAACTCAACTGACCCGCTAGCTTCAATATATACCATCTTCGTTTTTCGTAAAACATTTCATTCTAAATTGTGCTAATGTACCGTTATTAAATTAATTATTAAACTGCAACTTTTATCGGTTAACGGTTACGGCGAGAGCGTTTCACGTAGAGAGTAGTTTCTCATTTTTTCGAAAGCGTTTCGTTACAAAAGTCAGCCATAGAACTTCGGACGAGTGTTTCGCGCGGAAAGCGTTTTGCACTGAAAGCTTTTCTTTGAAACCGTTCACGATGGGCATAGCAGTATAATATTGCATTTTTAGACGTTTCGCGTGGAGTTCTCAAACGAATTACGTTTTATTGGAATCATTCCATGGAGGTGTATTACGGGCGTAGTTACATTAAAAAAAATAGATTTCCCAAAATACGCGAAACTGTTGCAACCGATTTTGAACTTAGAAGGTTGCGAAAAAACTGTTTCACATTCTTTTAGCCACCTATATTGCATACGTCTGGTGGATAAAAAAAACTTATTCTACGGAAAAGAGTTTCAACAACTCGGTTATATGGAATCCATATATGAAGAATGTTGTAAGGATGAAGAAGCTTTAATAGGGGGGGGGGGGGGAGAAGTGGATCCGGAAGGTTGAGAAGTGTCTCACTTTAGACTTGATTACGAGCTAAAGTAATTTCAGGCAACCTTTTAATTCTGAATGGTGATCTCTCTCAGGGTTCTAGGAAGATACATCTCCCACAAATAATGGCGAGGAAAGTTCACCGCGGAAGATTCACTGCGTGGAAAATTCACCGCATTCGTTATATAAAATAAAATATCGAAATGGTGCCAAGGACTGTTTGTATTCGGTTAATGAGTCTAATGAAACCAATTTAAAACTTTATTCCACTTGTTTATCAGGCCGGATCGGTTTCGGATTACGTTCATCTTCAGACTGGTACGTTTTATTATGGTAACCACATATCATAATACGTACATGAAACATATCTTCAATATTATTTGTAATGAACTATTTTATCAAAGTACAAGACTATTATCATTTAATTTATTTCCTGTTCTTGTTCTTCTTCTTATGATGGAGTAGAGTTGGTGGGGGGTATAGTGGGATGCTGATGTTATTCCGCCAACCGACGGCTTCGGGAGATACTCGGTACAGTGAAACTGATGAAGGGGACATATTTCCTTTTAATACTTAGCTTTTATTTGTTTTTATTATTTCAGTAAAAAATACAACACTTCCAAGTAATTGCAAATAATTTTCCCCTCAGTGAATTATGTGCGGCAGACTTTCTCCGCAGTGTACTTTCCACGATGAATTGCAGTGAACTTTCCCCGTGGTGAATCTTTTGCGGAGAATCAGAGATAATTTAAAAAATATGTATTAATAAAACACGAACTGTTTCCCTGTTCGGATTTTGAACCCAAAACCTCTTGGTTAACCATAAACTATGCAAATATATAACAAAATTAAACATTTACTATATACCCATAAACAAAATATTAAGTTTACCCCGAAATGTTACAAAATTTTAAATATTCTATAATTTAACAAGTACCGTCCAATTATCTGAAAATTATGTTTCTGACCTCTGGATGCGAAGGCTTTAATTTCTGTATCTTTCGGTCAATTCCACGCGTCACTTCCATACATCAAGACGCCTCACGTTGAATCAAATGTAAAATTTATATTTATTATTCCCCCTGTTATCCCAAAAATGTCCGTCTTCGCACTAAATCAAACTATTTCTTCTTTGTTTCGTCTCGGGGTCGGCGCAAATCGCCTTATCCCACGTCTTGTAAAAATGGTGAGCAGTTTTCTCATTTAATCTTGATCTAATCTCGTAAATCCTCGGCCGTCGTTCTTCATTACAGGTATTGACATGATGGGGGTTTATTTACAATCTTCCTGGCAGTGGTGTGCCATCCATAAAGGCTGTAAAACTGTGCTTACGCCATATTGAAAACGAACCAGAAAAATGAATTGAAATACAACAGCAATACTTTGTGAATGTTTTTCACATCAATAAAGTGTTACTCTTTGTGGTTGCAAATTACAGCACACCTGTAATTTATAAAAAAATGATTTCCTCACACTCTTTTTTTTAACTGGATAACATAACTTAAAGCAATGCATCTACATACTGCTTTCACTTCTTAAGTCTCCTTAATTGTTGAGGATCGTGACCCTCACATCAATCTACCTTACGTACAAGGCTCCTTCACTCCTCGCGATTCTGCGCTGCGTGAAGAGCTAGACACCTGTGAAATCGAGTAACTCCAACCCATCGGTGACCTTTCTCTGCTTCTCCTGCCTTCCACTTTGCCAGTGACTGTGAGCTTCTCCAGGTTGGAGTTCGTGGTTTGGCGAGCAACGTGTCCAAAGAATCTAAAGCTGCGCACAGCCTATTGTGGATGCTCGTCCAGAACTGATACATTTGTGAGCCTGGCTGTCCGTGGACATTTGTTTATTCCTACACTAAAGGCTGTGAAACATATTGCCTGTATTGGTAGTAATTTTTGCACGATGACAAGTTTGTTTTCAAATCAGAAACAAAATGTTCTCCCTCCACTAAAGATTTTAATCTGTTTATAAATTGTGCCCTTTTTAGCTTCGAACACCACCGCTGTATTTTTTCGTTTTTTCAAGTGATCATGTTTTCTAAGTATTCCGTGCTTAACACAATTGTAACATACCCACTTTTGTCCAGTTGGTCACAATAATAATAAAATATCTATATTCAATTCGCAATTTCATACCCCAAACTTGAAAACCTAAACATGCAGCCTACCTTTGGCCATAAAGCAATGCACGTCACTGTTTCCAGGAGGTTTTCAGAGAAAAGAGTCTGTTGGCTGAAAGATTATGAAAGAAATTGTCGGCTTCGCGTTTCAATCATCGTTAACGTCAAAACGGCATTGTTTAATGTTCAGGTTTCAGACAAGGGCGTTATATCTACTAATTTGATACGTTGCGGATTTCGTTGTTTTTTCTGTTGTTGTTTTTTACAGGAATACTCATAAATCATATTTGAATCGCCATTGATCCAAAACAAGAAAAAAGAAAAGGAAATTTACTTATTTATTAATATATTGTTGAAATATGGAATGAAGTTGACAGTAAGGAAATATTAAATTTTGAGAGAGAACATTAAAAGGAAAGATGTCGAAAAGTAATAAAATTTTTTCATAACTTATATATAAATAAGTTAATTTCATTAATCAATTGTTATTACGTTCAATTCGTAGAATTTCAACGATTTTTTTTTTTAATTTAAAGAATCAGATTAAATAATGTTGTTTTTAAATGTTCTGCAAGTATTTTAGTTTTTTTTATTATTGTGAAAAGTGTTTCGCCATTTAAAGTCAATTCAAAGACAGTTAAAAAATGGTTTTGAACGCTGAAACAACTGTCATTTACAAAACTTTATAATAAAATTATTAATTTTGTTATACATACTTTAGTTTAAAAATATATATTTCAAATCATTTTATAAAACCGTCATCATCAAATTGTCAATCAGCTTAATAAATTCTAAATTTGTAAACAAATCGTATATATTAACTGAAAGAAATAAATGCATTTAATTAATTCATGTTATGTCCTCTTCCAGCAAACCGTATCTAAATTTTGTTAACGAACAGCGTTTATTTCAAGTAACGTGTCATATAAGTATGGTCCTGTATAATATTATCTCCCTGTACATAAAATTAATAATACGTATATTTTAACACGGCATCACGTTCATGGGTCAAATGCATTGTACATAAGGTTTGGTATTACAGATCGTTGAACCGGTGAATTCCATTTGTTAGCCGTAAGTAGTAATAATAGGTTGTCTATAGTTAGTAATAAGATAGAGTTTTGGAAAAAAAAAAACACGTGTACAGCGACCTTAGGGTGATTTTTCACAAAAACAGCGCTGTACAAATCATCCAAATATTATTATTATTATTAAACCTGAATATTTATATCTATATATTTTTACTATAAAATAGAAAACATGTGCTCATCTCATTGATTCAATGACCAGTTTTGCCATCATAAATTTTGCCAGTTCTTTCTAACTGGAATATCTAGCTATATTTTTAATTTGTATTATCACATTCATGTAGAGTTATTGACCTCAGAAAAATCTATTAAAGTGAAATTTTTTTATTTATTTAGTAATATATAGAATAGATTTTCTATATAGAATACGTATTCTACATATTCCTGATGAAGAAACCATCTCTTTCGAAACATATTGATATATGTGTATATTAATAAAGTGGTGAACACAAAATAATTTTTTAATTCATTTATTAATAATGGATATACCCTCCATTAGGCTTAAATATAAGATTGATATCAGCAAGTGCCGCTAGCACATAAAATACAATTTACAATTCGTTGAAATAAATTAAATAAAAGCCCTACAGTAGCAATAGGCAGCCCGCTCACTGGGTAGAGCAAATTACCTTCACATTTATGCACCTCTAACCACAGTTGACACAGGTAGAGGGAGAAATTGATAAAAGGCTAGGGAGAGGGTCACTTAGGTTTTTACTTCTGGATTGAACTAACACGCGCAAGCGATCAGTTCAAAATAAAACTTAAGACAAAAGACTTCTAAAGATGGACGGTGTGATTTGTCCGAAACGTCAGGAGTTAAAAAGTCCTTCTAAGGACTACATTACGCCGGTAAACCGAGAAAATTATTCTTCATCTTACACCCGTGAAAATCTCAACCATACCATATACCATATATATAGTGGAAGATAATATATAGTATATTTGTGCACGCTTCAGAGTGGAAGATACTCTCAGTATCGCCCTGGTGAAAGACCACCATTCAGAATTGAAACGTTGCTTGAAATGGCTTTTAACCGTGTTTGGTGACCAGATCTGAATAGCCAGGAATTTCCCCACATTCCTCTCCCCTTCTCCTTCCCCTCCCCAATACCTTAAGCCTTACAACATTCCCCAATTGGGGATGCCATAGTCTTACTGACTCCAGACGGTTGGGAGCAGTTGAGACTCTTGTGCGGTCTTCAGGTAAAAAAAATATATATATATATTCAGTCATGTAAGAATATTTTTTTAGAAACGAGTACGACGACAAAACAATACCAAAAAATGATGCGGCCCTTTTTTTCGCACAATTTGGACGAAAATTCTGCTTCCTCGACTGGCCACACTTATAACTATTACTTTAGGAAAAGTATACTTGAAACAGCGCATGGTCATATTTAACATGTGAGTTTCTTTAACTGACAGTTAAAATCTAAATTTTGTTCACGATTTGGCTATCTGTTGAAACAGACGGCCCTAAATGAATAAATTACCTCGGTCCGCTTCGAACATATTTTTATCTGTCATTGTGTTAATTAGATTATTTAAATTTATCATTTAAATATCTCCATTAAATACTAACTTCTTTGCTTCTGATTATTTATACTTTTGAAATGTCATTTTTTAAATAGGTGTAAAATAAAAATTTTCTTCGTTTTATTGTTATTTGAATCTATACTTACATTACTCCATTACTATATTACATCTGTGACTGTATTAATTAAAAAAAATGTTAAATGTGTAAAGCCCAATTTAGGCGTAAATAAATAAATAAATATTATTACAAATGAAAATATACTAACGCTCGTTTGTCTTAAAATGGGCACAGCTTTCATCCTTTGTGGACTGCACGTCACTGCCTGCTAGTAACAATAGGAAATAACGTCCTTAAAGCATAGCCTCGAGAGAAGGAATCCAGGTATCCCGTGTTAAGGTGCTCACAGCCACCGCATAATGGCTCACATAAATTAAATATGTTAATTACCTAGCGTAATTCAGAATTACAAAAGTGGGCTCTAACCGCAGTAAAAGCCGGGTTAACGTAAGGTCAGGGGAGCCGTAAAGGAAGCAACACAACACAATCGATCGTTTTACTCTAAGTACATCTACACGACATAGCTATTATAAGGGTTACAAAGATTTGACTTATCAAAAAATGTCAAAAATCCTATATCCTCCGGAAAAACCAATAGAAGTGTGTTGTGCGCTTTTCTTTATACATTAATTAAATTATATTCTCATAGAGTATATCAGCACCGCGCAGTGCAATATCCATATCTGCGTCTAACGATGACAACTGATGAAGATGGCGGTGCTAACGGTGTGCCATACTAACTGCGCATGCGGAGATGTCACAAGCAGCCCACCAGCATGTCAAAATATTAGTCGGCAATTTCGGCCGGTGCTGGCCCGTGGGTGTGCGGATAAGTCACGATTACGTACGCTATAATATTAATGTGTTCATAGATAATGTAGGCAACTAATGTTGTAGTGTCTGTAATGTACTGTACTGTTCTGCGTAGTGCTGATATATGTAAATAGACCTTTAAGCTCATTTTTTCCCTACTTCTGAAGAAAAATTCAAATATTGAAAGTTTCATTTTTTACACTAACTCCACACAGGAGGCCCTGAAAAAAATAATTTACCTCACTGTCCATATCTTTGGGGATGCTGTAATACGGTTTTTTTTAAGGAAAGGAAGGAAAGAAAGTTCTGGGACGGAAAAGGATCTGAGATGTGGGCAGGAATCTGGGGGTATGTGTGTCCAGAAGTATCGGATGTATGAATAATAATATTAATAATGTCTGCGCCAGATTTTTCGATTCGGTTCAAGGTTGTAAATCCTTGACTTGTTTTGGATGATTTGCAAAAACAGAGAAAGGTTTACGCAAAGGGCAAAAACCCTGGGTTGTTAACAATTGATGTATTTATGCTTAGTGTAATACATGTCCTAGCGAGGCTTAAATTTCTTTACAGCAAGTTATTGAAGGCTTATTATTACTGAGTATTTCGTGAGAAAAAATGGAAAAATAATGGAACTGGGGTCATTTATAAGTTGACACGAGAAAACCATATAAAAGTACAAATGACTTGCTTTATTTAAGGTAATTGTTTATTTTTTGTTGCGTTGGTACCGGCTAAATTCTAACACAAGGGTGCAATCACATACTAGATTAAACTAAAAATGTTTGCAACAAAGAAATAACATTAAAATGAAATACACTAATAATAACAATGAAATGACCTTGCTATGACACTAAATAACAACAATAATAAAAATAATCACTATGGTAATAATAGTTTTAATCCATCCCTTCCACTGCGGTGCAAGGCATTGGGTCAAGAGAGTCCAGTTAGAGAGGTCAAGGTCTCCCTCAACCGGCCTCTCCCGATCCGACTCACCACTCGCCAAAACCCCACCCCATGAACCCGGGCACCCCTGCTAGTCACCAAATATAGCAAACTACGTGGGTATTAAAGTAAAAAATCAATATGCCGATGGGTGTAAATTATCAATTTGAAGAATTTGATAAAAACAATATTTGTTTGCACCTAACATTTCGGGATCATATAGCAACGGTAAGCTGCAGGGGTTTAAGATTTTTATTTATTTATTTACGCTCATTACAAGCTTATACATGGACATTTATAAATAATGTTAAAAAGATACATTTATAAACGGTATTATGCAAGTAAACAACATAATTTGTCACCTTTATCTAGAGTTAAACAGTTTCATAAAATAGCATAGCTCACTCGATGACAAAAAACGTACTAAAGCATGATTGTATTGTTTTTTTTTTTTTACAGTAACTCCACACTGGAGACCCTGAGGGAAATAATTTTCCTCGAGGCTTATATCATATTTGGGGATGCTGTGTGGAGGGTCTTTTAGAGGATACAAAGGAGTGAACTTGGGTCTTGAAGAGACCCATGTTGCAGGATGTAGGAAATACAGATGCCGGCAGATGGAATGATCTTGTGTTCAACAGCTCAGCTGTTGAACACAAGAATGAATTGTGGAAGCTACCCGTTCTCATGTGACAAATTTTAACCATGTGAAAATGTTGGGCACGCGTTTGGCGTCTTTCCCGACTATGCACCGGTGCCGAAGGGATCAATGACGCTAATTCCTCGGAGAATCTTCCATTAAAATACCGGTAGAACAAGGACAGTATTCCCACCTGACGCCTGTGCTCCAAAGATTGCAGTCCGCTTATTAAGATAGGGGAATCTATCAAACGGACCGTCCGTTTCTGCACAGAGTCAGAGGTTTTTTCAGATATTTTGGGGCTCCCGACCAGAGTTGGCTGCAAAATTCTACAGTGGGGCGCACTTGCTATTTGTACATGGTCAGCAGTTGTGTACTATTAAAGTATCTGCGAGCTCTGTACAATACGCCCAGCTTCTGAGAGGCTAACTTTACTCTAGCTTCGATGGAGCCCCCATACCTGAGCTGGTCACTTAAGGTTACCCCAAGCATATCAATGAAGGGCTTGTTGGGAAGATTACTTCCATTAGACTAGATTGTCATTTCGATCAGTATTAATATTGTAATACTAATGTGCTAAATATATCAACTACATCGAAGTATTAGTTCCCCGGATGTTGAATCCGTCGCGTATGAATATAATATTGCGACGCTGAATTAGAATTCTCACAATAAAATGGTAGATACTGTCTTGTAACCACTAGAACCTGTCTACCAGGAACACGAAAAGAAATTAAATATAGCGGTTCGGGGATATAAAATACTGAATTATTAATTTTAAACAAAAACGTTAAATCGCAAATAGATCTACGTTCAGATAATTTTACTAAATTTAATGAATAAATCCGTATATCGTTATCGAGGCATTCTCTAGAAATACCTGTTCTAAAATTTACTTAACTAAAGAATTTACGTTGGATTCTTCCAATCGTGTGTGAATCAACTTCATAATTTGGACATAAAACTGTGGAATAAGGAACTCCAGTGAAAAATATAATGACTTCAAAAATATGTATTCATATAGATCAGCAGACGCCTATTCTGAATCTATAACTTTCATTATGTATAATTGTATGTAGAATATATAAATCGTTATTTAAAAGTGAATAAAAAATCAGCCATCAAAACACTGTGTTATGTTGGTACCATTGCAATTGGAACATCTGACGTCTCGTGAGCATTCTATTTTTGGATTAGTATGAAAAAAAATATCTTTCGATTTTGTTTTTCTAATACGTTTTTTTTTGTTTTGCAAAATTTTAACTTAATTGTGGTGACTTTAAGCTCTATAATTGTTGTTCAATATAAACAACTATTATTCATGAAATAAATTAGAGTATTTATGACCAAACCAATTATCAATACGGATATTATGATAATGGTCAATACTATTATTATTCATTGAGTTAAAGTTTCTAAAAGGGTACATAATTTTATTATTTATGTTTAGTTACGGTTTACCATGAGTAAAATAATAATAATAATATCTTCATTGTAATTAAATTTAACTATCCCTAAAAGACATGTATAATATAATAATATAAGTGTATAGTGGTCTATAAAGTAAAATAGAACATAATATAACAGTTATAGTTGGAGTATCACATAACCCGCCTCACTAGGCTAGCCTGTGTTGAGGCGGTCATTTTGCAAATTATTTTAAAATTTTAAAATGAATTATTATATTATGATATTTCGTATATTATGATATGCTTCGTAAATTGTTGAATCAATAACTTCGAATTTGTGTGAGTGCACCGGTAAATGACCTATCATTACTTTTAATCCAATTTTTTACATTGTGTTTGAATATTTTTTGTGAATCAGATTTTCTTTTGCTAACCGGAAAAATGTTGTAAATTCTTATTGCAAAGTACCTAAAATTCCGTTGCCCAAAAGTAGTATGAACATACAATTATATACGGTAAAGGTCATCCTTGTTTTCACATTCGACATTCTAACCTCAAAACTGATCAAAACCGACCGGCCATACATTTGGAGCGTTTTGGAAAAATTGAAACATTGAAAATTATTTTAACCCTGTCAGAAAAAAAAAGAAATATACTGGTCTTTAAGTTTGAAAATCATTATTGTTAAAAAAAAATGAAAATGGACTGGAGTTCCTTATTGTACTCGATATAACTTTTTCCTATAGACATATACAATATTTTTTATAGTATTAACTAACTAACTAACTAACTAACCATCACACCGTTTCCCCGCAGGGGTAGGCAGAGATGACGTACCGCCAAACAACTCGATCTTGGCATACACTTCTTGCTTCATTCTCATTCATACAACGCCTCATACATTCTCTTCTGTTATTCCGACTTCTGACATGGCCCGACTCAAGTATTTGATTCACTTGATCGTGCCATGTCTTCCTCGGGCGTCCCCGGCTTCTTCTTCCATTCACATTCGCGTCATATATTCTCCTTACACTCCTTTCTTCGTTCATTCGGTCTACATGCCCAAACCATCTAAGCGTCCCTTTCTTAATCTTGCTCACTACGCTTACATCAGCCTTGCATTCTTTACGAATCTCAACATTTTTCTAGTGTTGATAGTATAAAACTTTTTAGAGTATTGATAGTATTAAAGTCACTAGACACTGTTTAAATAGACAAGGTTTATTGGATTAGCTTGATAAAATCGGGTTTCTTATCAGATCATATGCACAAGTCATTAATTTTCTAAACAGTAACAAACAAAACAATACTAATGGAATAATCAAATAAATGTATAGAATTCATTATTCGATAAAACCTATTAATTAATTAATTTTTGTTTGTGTATATTTGTAACTTTGGATTTATTATGGAATTTATGCTAAGCAATTACACCTGTGTTGTGGATCATTTACTGTACTATTATAGTTTCGTATGTTTTTTTGAAATAGACACAGAAAATTTTAAATTATCAATTGTTGCAAAAAAACTTTTTAAAATTAAATATATCAGTAATGAATGCTCGGGTGTGAAATAGATACTTCCCAATTATGTGAAAGATTTCACATTCTTCTTGGGTAATGTTGTTACGCAGACGCCGAGCAGGTACACATATCGCCGTTAGTAGGATCTGTAAAAAAAACTATCAAGTGTATTTATTACATACGAAATTTACTATTTATGAAGATAAAATATTTTTCTCGGAATATCTATTGGAAAACTAATTGTATTGAATTTAATAAAACGTAATATCTATAATACTGTTGGGACAAGGAAAATTGATCGAAAACAAAGCAAATAATATTTTCATATTACTACTATTAGAAACAGTATTTCATGTTGCTTTAGCATAATTATTATTTTTAGCGATAAAGAGACAACGTTAAATTAGCCGTACATAATTTAAAATATCGACCCGAAAAAACCTTTTTAAAATGTTTTGTTTTTCGTATTTGTATGTACGAGTACGTAGTCATATTTAGATAGCAAATCGTCGCTGCATTTATAATATAGCTTATGTGCCGTTTCGTACATTCTGAGATAATCGAGAAAAACTGCTTTAAAAAATAAATGCAGACTAGATTTGGTAAAAATATTTTTTACAATTATTAGGCAAGCTTTCCAGCTTAACAAATCTATTATTTTTAGCAAATCTAGTCTTTGCAATTATTTTTTAAAGCGGTTTTACTCGATCATCTCAGAATGTACGAAAAGGAACATAAGCTATATTATAAAGCAGCGACGAAATACGATAAACCCGCAAATAATTTTCTAAGTTGCCTTAAAATTATGATTTTTTTTCATTGCATATACTTCATAATTTAAAATAAAAAATAAATAAAATACTTATCATACGTACTAGATATTTACTAAATTTTAATTAAAAAAAACATATCATTCAGCTTGGATGGGTATTTTGGCTTCAAATCTAAAAATAAGTTACATTTGCCTTACACAATAAAAAATATCGACCCGAAAATCGTTTTTTTTTAAATACGTTTCATTTTTTAAAATTTATTTTGTAATCATATTTACATAGCAAATATGACCATCTAATGTTTTTTTTCATAAACCCGCAAATAGTTGTCAAACATGCTTCTAAAATCACGATAAAATGATTACTTTAATGGTCCATATTTCATAATTTATAACAAAAATAAATAAAATACTACTTAACCGTACTAGATATTCATTATACCTTTATTTTAAAAAAAGATCTTTCAATTTGGGTGGATATTTTGGCTACAAATCCAAAATTAAGTTCTGTATGAAACAAGGCGCGCAGCCGTTCCTCTTAAGTATGCTCTATTACGTTCCTAAATATTAAGTATCACATACTCGTATAGTCGCCCTCTAGGAACTTAATGTGTAAATTCGGCCACGAGAATTTGAAACGATTTAAACTCATTTCTCTATCGCCGTGGTAAGAATTTCCGAGCCCTTGAGGTAAAAAGCTTCAATAATTTAGCGAAGTTTAAAGCTCTCAAATTATTTAATACCGTTATTATAGCTTAGTACCTACGCGAGTTTCGAATATTGAAAACTTCAAGAGGTTATTAACTACCTGAATAGTTTTAAAGAAATTAATACCTAAGAACTTATTATTTCGTTTGAAATAATTGGTTCCTTTTCATTGATGTGCTTTAGGAGAACATTTATCTATTTTGTTAAAAGGATCTAAATTAATTAGCTGTAGTATAAGGTGGTTCGTTTTTCGGATTTATTTTATTCAATTGCATTTATTTAATTCCCCTAATATAGGGTAATTCAGATATTTTTGCGCCTCAATAATTTATACTCCGTCCCTTAATTTATTGTCGTGATGATATGAACATTATTATCGCAATAAACATTTAAAAAAAAAACATTGTTGTTGTAAAAACTAATTAACTAACCGAAAAATGTAAAGATTCACAAATAATGCAAGGCTGGTGTGAGCCTAATGAGAAAGATTAATAAAGGGACGCTTAGAAGTGGAAGATACTCTCAGTATCGCCCTGGTGAAATACCACCATTCAGAATTGAAACTTTGCTCGAAATGAGCCGTGTTTGGTGACCAGAGCTGAATAGCCCGGTATTTCCCCACCTTCCTCTTCCTCTTCTCCTTCCTCTCCCCTATACCTACAGCCTCACAACATTTCCCAATTGGGGATTCTATAGTCATACTGGCTTCAGACGTTTGGGAATGTCGAGCGGATGAATGATGAAAGGAGTGTGAGGAGTATATATGATGCAAATGTGAACGGAAGAAAAAGCCGGAGACGCCCGAGCAAGCCATGGCACGATCAAGTGAATCAAATGCCATGTCAGAAGTCGGAATAATAGAAGAGATTGTATGAATGTGATTGAAGCAAGAAGGGTATGCCGAGATCGAGTTGTTTGGCGGTCCTTCCTCTCTGCCTACCCCTACGGGGAAACAGCGTGATACTTAGTTAGCATCTCTACCAATTAAGCTATTGAGATCTCATTATTTTCCATCATGTTTGTCGACATCATATTTCAATTGCAAACATCGAGATTTGTTAATATTATCTTATTCAATGATTGCGTATTTCAACGAGGTGTGCGCTTCAATAAGTTATTCCGATAAATTGAATAGCAATAAACCTTAATATAATTATTTTAAAAATACCGTTGTGGTAGTAAACCATTATTGGGTTAGCATTTTACATAACTAACTAACTAACTAACCATCACGCCGTATCTCCACAGGGGTAGGCAGAGAGGACGGACCGCCAAACAACTCGATCTTGGCATACACTTTTTGCTTCATTCATATTCATACAATGTCTCATACATTCTCTTCTGTTATTCCGACTTCTGACATGGCCCGACTCAAGTATTTGGTTCACTTGATCGTGCCATGTCTTCCTCGGACGTCCCCGGCTTCTTCTTCCATTCACATTCGCGTCATATATTCTCCTTACACTTCTCCCTTCGTTCATTCGCTCTACATGCCCAAACCTTCTAAGCGTCCCTTTCTTGATCTTGCTCACTAAGCTTACATCAGCATTGCATTCTTTACGAATCTCAACATTTTTCACATGATCATACGTGGTTTTACCACACATTCGTCTCAGAGATCTCATTTCTACAGCATTCATTCTACTTTCATCCTTCCTCTGCCAATTCCATGCCTCACTGCCATACATCAGGGTCGGTATCAGCACTCCATTGTGGACTGCTAGCTTCGCTTCTTTGGGCAACTTTTTGTTTGCGTCAACTGCGTTTCCTGCATTCACCCTTCTTTCAATATCCCTATCAGTCTTTCCATCTCTCGTAAACATACTTCCCAAATACTCAAACTCATCGACCTGCTCCAATTATTTTACATTGTTTCTGTAGAACGCATAAAATAAAAAAATGTTTCTTAATTTGACAACCGTATTTTTGTAGTCGGCCAAAGAAAAATCTAACGAATTAACGACCATTTAATTAATTTTTTTTTTAAATCGTATCTGTTAAATATATTCCTTATAGCGACACCACCGATCAAAAAGTTAAGGCTGTCAAGTCGTTCTAATTTAACCTTAAAAATAACATCGCTTGTTTTATAATAATTCTTTATTAATTGTTTTTGTGTTTAATTCGTAGAACTCCTAAGAATTATTATTATTATTATTTTTATTGTTTTAAATTTAATGTAAATCAAATTTAATAATGTTATTATCAAGTTCTGCAAGTATTTTTAGTTGTAATAACTAAAACTGTTTGAAAATGGCCTTAAACGCCGAAACAGCTGTCACAATAATAACAACTAAAAATACTTGCAGAACTTAATAATAACATTATTAAATTTGATTTACATTAAATTAAAAAAAAAAAATAATAATAATAATAATAATTCTGCTAATTGGTAGGTTATTTTTCATTACGAACATTAACACGAAGATTATTATTGCTTATAAACCATTTTGCGGATTTAACATAAGAACAAAGCGTTTTCGTAAAAATATTCCGGAGAAGAGGGGAATCAGAAATGAAAAATGACGTTGATTTACATAGTTAGCGGAGAAGATTGCCATTGTAAAATGTGTATTTTGCTGGGTAAACGCGGAGTTCGCAATTCAAAAAGTTTAATATAAACCGATTTAAAATGCTTCTGAGGAAACCACCGTTTGGGTTTTGGTGGAAAAGTGGACAAGACTCATTTATTTTATTTTATATGAGTCCCAACTGACCGGAGAAAATCGCTTCATGGTATTCCCAATTTGGGAAACTGTGTTGTGAGTGTTATGGAAGTAGAAAGGTGAGGTAAATGGGGAAGAGGGTGATTGGAATATAGTGTAGCTAAGCACCGTGACGAAATGTTTTTACGCGTGCCACGTTATCATACAATAAAAATACATTTTTATTCCGGCATGTGGGGAGGTTAGTGCAGTCCCACACATTCCATAAAAAATATATATATGCAAATAATAATAAAATAGGTGAACATAAAACAAAAATTTAATAAAAAATTTAAAAAGTAAGTAAATGAAAATAAAACCTTTAAGGTGCTGCGTCATTTAAATTATGAGGGACCAATATCTTTCTCCAGTGTGCTTCGATGGTGGAGGCTGGACTGAGGCGGGCCTCCATGATGGGGATATTCCCGGAGCTGTTTATTCTTTCTCTCATTCCAGCCACCCGGGATCTTATAAAGACTGCAAAACCGGAAACTCGCCCCTCCGTGAACATACTAGAAGCGCTGCAGTATCTGGGAGGCCAAACACACGGAAGGCGTTATTATACTGTACACGAAGTCTTTCCATACTCTTTTTATAGTTTGCCCAGAGTTCGCACGTGTACAACGTTGCGCAGAAGGCAAGGAA
This sequence comes from Halesus radiatus, assembly GCA_022606495.2. NCBI lineage: Eukaryota > Metazoa > Arthropoda > Insecta > Trichoptera > Limnephilidae > Halesus > Halesus radiatus. The sequence goes on along the minus strand of JAHDVE020010772.1, from coordinate 179,253 downwards.
GAGTCCTTTTCACAGCGGTACTATTGAGCATGTAATCTTCTACTGAGCATGTTCGATTTTACGCTGAGAGCTCGACTTTGCCTACCAATATCATCATCATCCATCATAGTACTGGTAATCACCATAATATGCATAATCATGCGTCCTAGGTATTTGGTTCCTTCAGTCATCTTCAGAATCACACCGTTCAGGGTAGCTGCAGGAATACAAGTCGGACATTGCCCATATCTTAATAATACTCAATAGAAACAATTAACCTGATCTGCAGGGTGCATCAGGTGGTAGAGGACGGGTATGAGTTCTTTGCCAAGAAGCAACTAGTACTGCGGGGAATTCGATAATGCAGGAGCAATGCTGTCAGTGGACGACACGCAGAATGCTCCTTCCGGATCCTGAAGCCGGCTGACAAGCGCATGGCGTACGTGCAGACCAACACCAAGCGTCCCGTCACCAACAAAGACAAAGAAGATTGGAAGAAAGGATCAGTACCCCGGCCCCCGTCCTCACCCGCCGCCCAACTTCACATAACTCCTATCATTTGTATTAGCGTCTTGCAATATATCGTAAGGAATAAATACAGTTAGCTTCTTTTTTTTCAATTAAACATGTATGAAAACTTAGACCAAGCCGTATTTAATTTTGATAATCTAACTGCATCTCTTTATATGGTCTATAAATAATGTGTAATGATAGTGTCCAAAAAAAAATGTCATAGATTTAATATAGGAATAATGTAAGAATAGCAAGTAAGATTTGTAAAGCGCCCTTGAGGTGCTTTACAAATCATCCGATTATTATTATTATTATTATTATAGAGTTCAAAACAAATGCCTAAGATTTTTAAATTATTAACTAAATATACCGAATATAAACTATGCTTACGTGTAACGATTAATGTATTTGATAAATTTGAATTATAGAGGAACTATTTTCGATCTAGTATTTTTAATTTAAATTTTACATGGTAGTGGCTTATCTACAGTCTGATAATGCATTCCGAAGAAGAAACAGCTGTCATACGGAATAATAATTCCCTAGCAGAACTTTTTTTATAAGTAAACACTACACGTTACTAACAATATTTTTAGGTGCATTTTTTGATTTTTATGGTTTAATTTACACCCACTTTTCAGAGGGTTTTTTTTATTATTTATTTATTAATATATATGAACATAATTACAAAGGCATATTCGATATCTATCTCACTGGGAAAATTTCTGTTTCGAGACAGACGTAGGAAGTACATAAGTTATATAATTAAATAAAGATAAAAGAACGAAGATATGAAATGAGTTTTATTTAAAATACTAGATTTGTTGTAAAAAATCATCACAAAGTTCATCTTGAAGTCCTGGAATAATTTGTACAGGATATAGGTGGTAGTTATACCACGTTCTGGGCGCATCCCCTAATGGGTTACTTAGCATGGTTGGAATAAGTGAATCGCGAATAATTTATCACTACGCCGAACTTACCCTTTGCTGAAAACTTGACTGGGGTAGAAGTTGCAGTTTGGACGGTTGGAAACTTTGGAGTAAAGTAGTTATTGATTAGAATGTAGGTTTCCAATAGAACAGCAACAATCGCGAGATAAAGATATTTGGTATATGTAAATTGAAGACAAAAATACCAAATAAACTGAAAGACGTAGGGGCAAACCCGAAACGACGAAACCAAATGAACAAGTATTTGATTGCATTACAAAGTTGGGATTATTCTACAAAATGAGACTAACGGCCGTTCATCCCAACTTTTCGATTGATCAATTCGCGTCACCATCAGTGAAGTTTTTTTTAAGTATTAGCTCTGTTTGCCTGTTTCCAAGCATTTTTCATCTTAAATTATATGGAAGTGCCTGCCCACTATAAAATAGTATCACTTTTCACTTTTAAGACAATAGAGTGAAATCGAAGTAAATACTGAAAATAACATAGATGAGTTAATATTATATTTATTATGAATACATATCATTTTTTTTTTAATTAAAACATAAACTAACATTTTATACTTCATGAACGCGTGTCTTAAAAATACGTTGAAATTAAAGTTTTAACTTGACTTTTGATATTGCCACGAAACACAATGTTCGCTTCGTACATTTGACGTTTTTCGATGAGTGAAAAAACAAGACAAAACCTAGCTTATAATTTCTAAAATAAGTTGGGTTCTCTTCAGCTCTATTTAAAATATACAATACACAAGTTTTCATATTCGAAAACGGAAATACATATTTGTCATTCAATAATTGAATCGCGTAAAAAAGATCGTGAACTAATAAAGACATTTGACATTTTGGTGACGTTTGTTCACCTTGTAGACACTTTTCATAATTAGATTTCTGCTGAGGAGAACTTTACTCCACAAAAATCGATATCCTAAATTGATCTTATATCTGAAAGAAAATTTCGTTGGGTAAAGAGTGTGTATGCATTTGAACAGTGTTGAGGCAAAGTTTTGGCTCAGCCATTGGTCAGTAGAATTAGGAAGAATGGTCGTAATAGATTTGTGAACTCGAGAATTGGATTAAACGTGAAGCCATCGTTAGATTCTGATTCAAATACTTTGATAAGAAAAAAATTGATAACTATGTTCAAGGGGGTTTTCCAGCTGTCATGAAAAAGATTTTCTGAAAATTTCACATTTAACCCAGTTGTATTTTTTACCGCCAGGTACTCGATATTTAATATTTGTCTCACCTGATGGCAACAACCGGGAGCCTTCTTTGGTTTTTTTGTGTCAAAGGGGAAGGTCGCGTTGGTGGCTATTCCCATACCTTCGAAATTATCTCATTATTTAAATGATTTTCTAAAAGTATACAATAATTTAGAATAAAAGCTGAATTTTTTCTTCTAACTTTTAATTTATCAACTAAGTGGTTTTCGTCTCTTGTCTGCGATTTTCTGCGTCTCATCGAGATGGCCACTTGTGGCTTGGGGCAGTATTTTTTTATGATTTCGTTATAAGTTTTGATTTATTTGAACTTCGTTTTAGATACTGTAATAGATTTCAAATCAGTACATTTAGTATTAAATGAGTCCTTAAATAGGTTCTTGGCTTCTCTCCTCAACCGTAAATTCATTGCTTATCAATAATGGACCTTCTTGCGAGGCTAATTTTATGGAAAAGGAGCATGGTTTTATTTAATTTCCTTGTATTTTATATATTATAAATATTCCCCATCTGGAAGCAGTGGTTCTTGCAAACATCTCCTGGGATTGAGCTAGCGGGATTATTGTCAGTATAATTTATTTCAATAATAATCGTGAGTAATATTTTTTCAGTGATAAGTCATATTTAAAGACCAGCTGGATCCACTTCGTTTTGTTATACAACAGAACAGGGAGAGTAGTTACAAATTATTTCGAATCACTATCGGTGTAGTGTGAATATCTTTAAAATGATTTGCCTTTATTTGACTGTTGTTTTTAAGGACTAATATTTAATGTCTCGCACTACCTCCAAAAAAATCAATGGTTTTTGCGCGTTCCCGCGATTTTCATTACCGGTAAACACACAAGAAACGAGAAGGTAGCGTAAAAACTGTGAAGTTACAACCAGGGCAGTAAGGCAAAATATACTGGTTATACCCAAATTTAATTAGTCTTTTGCACAGAGGAAGGTTAAATTTCATGCTGCAAAACTTTATAATGCCTTACCAAATCAATTTTAAAAAGTTACAGAAATTAATATCCTTAATAATAGATTCAAAACATGGCTGATAAATCTGAGTGACTGTGAACATGAAAAACTACATAAAATCAAATTAAGATAAATGGATATTTATTAAAAAAAGGGCAGGCCGACTCAGAACAGTTCTCTTCAGTGAGGAAAACTGTGAATACTGTGACTTTATACTTTTATTATAATAATATGCTTTACTTACTTACCGTTCTTATAATTATGCTTTGTACTTGGAAATTATCACTAAAGTCACATACATGTAAAACCTTTAAATAGAAACTAATAAAAAAATTAAAAAACGTAATAACCCTTCTAGGAATTCATACACAGATGGCTGTCTCTTTACTTCCTATATTAAAAACAGGTATATTTACCTACTACCTTGTGACGGTTGAACTTTTTACCCCGTTTACAGCACTATAACAGGGGACCTCATAATGTCAGTGAGTTACAGCCTTTAACCAAAACGAAGAAAAAGACTCATTTGACTGACAACGGAGAGCGAGACTGCCTACCGCAGTCTTCCTTTGACTTTGCTGGGGGTACCTGCTCCGTTAAATTAACAGAGCGGGCCATTTAGGAAGGCGACTGCACTCGACTAATTGGTGATACTACATTCACTTATTATTAATATGAAATCTAGTTTACCGCATCTTTCCTTTTAATTAGTCACAGTGGTTGACTTGGCAACTAGTTTTTTTTATATAGTATTATGTTACAAGATCACTTAAATATCGCAACACTTATCATTTGTCAATTTTCTTAGAGTCATCAGTAATGTTAAATAAATTTATATGTTTACGTAATATTTCTTTTATTTTAAAACCTGGAATGATTAAATCAATGGTTACAACTTTTTCATTCATATCACTTGGAGCGAATTTGAGAAAATACTTAAAGTTTGCTTGATTCTCTGTAAAATAAGATGTTACGTTCATTACATGCGAAGAATGTAGGGATCATGAGTGCTCGGAGGAACTAGAAGAATTAATCCCCTACGTGAATTTCGGTAAACACAAAAAGAAAAATTTTACGTACCTAAACGGTTTTGAAAATTCTTCTTGCTGAAAGAATGTCATTTACGTGTTACTTGAAATGACTTGACTTCAACATTTCCCATAAAAAGGAAGCCAAAGTTTAAAAAATGTGGTAAAATGGAATACATAATAATTCGTTCTCCGATTTCCCCAATATTCCACATATTTATTTGTTAATAAAATAAAAGAAACGGATTTGTTTTTTGTCGTAACGGCTTGTCAAGTCGTCTCACTGAAAATACTCGAAATGACAATTAATTTTTAATTAGAAGCAACCGAGCTTATAAAAAGGGTTGTAAAGAGCATTTGGCTCCTTTATGTTCGCACCGTCTGTTATTTACTGCCGAACTGTTCCCGTCATTTCATCTCCATCGTAATAACGACCAGCTATTTAATAATATCGCTGGAACCAAAGATTACGGGGCAATTGTCAAGTGAAGCGGAAATTTCTACTTTCGGAGTCCTGTGAGGTGGAAATTTATGGCTAATGAAGCAGCAATCAAATTATTAATGTTAAATAATGTGAATGTCCGTAGGCAACCCTTTTCGGTTTTATGGATGGAGCAATACAAATGATTAAACTTATGAAAATAAATATTTATACAAACATACTAAGATGTTGTTATTTGTATTATTGTAGTATTTCTTAAATTAATGCCAATATTATGGGATTAAAAATGGAGAGCAATATTTACAAATCTTGAATTTGAGTTATGATATCGATGAAGATGACATAAATTGAACCGGTCTCATAAGCTTAGTTGGTTAAGCGGTTGGCTCGGATACGTAGAGGTCGTGGGTTCGAGTCCCAGATGCGACTGAAATATTTTTATTTTCTGTCGTTTTTTTCCGTTTTCATGTTTCCTTTCGGTTATGTTAATATTATTTTCTACAATGATTAAATTTCATCTTCAATTAATTCCCATATATTTTTGGTTGCTACCTTTTTATCATGACGACAAGTTTCTACCAAATTTATTATTAATCTTTAGATAGTGTCTCGGATATGGCTATATGATTTTTATTTATATGGGACATCTGTTGACTTTTTCTACAAGTTGTTAGGAATGGAGGAAAACGGGAATAGGGGAGAAGAAAAGAACACGTGGAAAGCCAGTGTTAGAAAAGGGGGGGAAAGGGGAAGAAGAGGGTTGGGGGAACAGAAGGCAGTTCAAACTCACCTCGAGGCCAGAAGCAGAACTGGTCCCAGGTTCCACTGCGGTTAGCTCAGTTGGTAAAACATTGCGCTTCTCATCTCAAAGTCAATTGGTCGGCCGCGGCCTTAGGATCGGAATTGGTAACTAGCTACTTGAATGAAGAGATGCGTGCTTTCTACTCAGGGTTTATTTATAACAAAACATGAGCAACTAAATTACATACGGGATTCACCACAAAGGGTGGTACCTAATCTGTTCCGGACAAATCTTTCTCTGATGGTTCTTCAACCGGACATGTTATTTGAAAACTATGAATCAGCACATAATGAGTGAGGAATTAAGTAGCACCTTACATGAGCAAATGACAATCGGGTGAGGCTGACGGCATGTCAGGGTCTCCACGCGGACACCTTACACGGGATCACAGGTAGATTATGCACTCCAACACTGATTTTAACAATTAGAGGGAAGCATAGACCAGGCGTTTACAAGGTGCTGGAGTAATAACTCCATTGCTACATGCCGTAGGCACACATGCAGTTGATAATTCCATGTCTGGATTAGGAAATACAATGGCGTGCGTTCGCGTGCCCAAGGCACCAGAACGTGCCTTGGGCACGCGAACTAGATTAGGAATGATGCAATAGCAAGCGGCTACGTGCCCAAGGCACACACGCAGCTGATAGCTCTGTGTCTCGATTCAGCGTGGGATGGCGGCTGATCCTTTCGCGAGCCTCCACCGTCCAGCCGTTGGAAATTATCCCAACGTTGTCTCATTGGTTGATAAACAATGATGGCCGGTGGAAACTTACCGGATTGGTCTATAATGGTCATGTGATTGCGATATGCACTGCTATTGGTTGAAGCGTAACGTTTTGCAATCTATCGGCAAGTATTATTCCTCTAATGACTAGAGTATCCTATTTGTGTTACGTAACACAGTCTAGGATTAATATTAAGTTTTTTTGGATTATCTCATTGAAGCTTATAAATATCATTGTATTTTTGTTTTTAATCATTGACGATAATGTTAACAACTCAAAAAAATATATTGTAATGAGGTTTATAAGCTTCAATAAGTTATTAAAAAAATTTTAAGTGTATTTGTTTTATTTTGCATTATATTGTAGATTTTCAGCCGGATTAGTTCCAACAAAAAATATATTAAAGAATATAAATTAAAACAATTTTCCTTTGTCAAAACTTTGACGGTATTTCTTTTAGAAATGCTGTTGAATTTCAGGAAGAATGTTTAGGCTCTTTCTGGAAAACATATAAATCTTTTTCTTCATAAATTTATAATTTTACAAAACCTGCGTTTGTAGTTTTGAAGATTTTCATTTTTCAAAAGACTAGTGTGGGTTTGATAATAAAAACAAATTACTTTTTTTTTTTTTCTGAAAAATATATTGTGTACATACCGAAATTATGCATTCAGCAAAAAAATATAACTTTAATGAAATTTTATCATTTAAGAAGTTAATATCAACAATTGTCAATGAAAGTATGAAAGAGACGAATAAACCGAAAATGAAAAGGTAACGGTCTCATCTGGGAAACGAACTCAGATCCTCTGGTATTAGATTATTAAATTTTATTAAAAACATGTATCTGTGCTTAATGTGCTTGTATCATACACAAATTATATTGCAGTAGTTTTTGTTTGTATTATTTTGAACAATTTTCAGAAGGCTAATGTTATGTAAATGTAATTTTTAAGTAATTTGTCTACAACAGTTAGTACCGCGGGTAACTTTTTTCGTTAGAAATGAAGTAGAAATTAAATGTCCTAACATTTCCTCTGCCCAGCTGAGGAATGGGGGTAGCAAGCACGGCAGGCGATCTGATCAAAAACTTTTTTTTAAAATCAAGCAATTTAATGTTATCGGTTGCTGCCCCATTGTACTTCACAAACTATTTATAATGGATGCATACCACACGTCCTGTTATTATACAAGTTACATCTTATCAATACAGATATAACAAATAAATTAAATGAATACATGGACACCCTTTTGTAACAAGCTAAATTTATGCAATAAATTCAAAACAATAAATAAAATCGTAGTTGTACTAGGCAATCAATTATTTTGAATTTATTTGCGGGCGTAACAAAGGCTTTCGTAAAGATATTTTATTCATGAGGCTAGTGTTTATGATATATGTTACAAAATATTATATTACACGATGCATCATCAATCACTATCCAATTTCCCCTGTCAGGGTTCAGGTTTGCGGGAAGCGATATACTCCTAAACTCCTAACTCCTACGAAATTGAACCGAGTCTTTGTTCTTACTGGAAGATTTTCTTGCATAAAATAATGAGGGGTTTTTGTGTTAGTTTAAAAAAAAACAGATTGACACAATTCCTTTAAATCATAAAAGGACACCTTCTTTAACATCGAGCGTATACCTATCGCTTCATTTAACAACCGCTGAGATGTTATATTCATTTAAATAAATAAATAAATCTATCAATGTTCATAATAACTACACGATCGCCAAAATCATAATGTCCATTCATTCATAATGAAAAACAAATCAGTTGAGCCATACTGGGATTTACGTTGTTTAATTCGTTCGATAGTTTTATTTATTATTTTGTTGTACAAATACCTTTAATATTGGTAATTTGTTCTATCACGTATAATCTACGGCATAATTTTGTATTCAGGAATTAATTGTTGAAAGGAATATTCTAAGATGAATCTGTGGAGTCATAAAAGGAAATGATATCTTTTGGATAAGGCAAAATAAAGTGCTATACGATTGTTCGAAAATTCATTAAAAATAGTATTTGTATAATCAACAGTGAAGGCTTCACGGGACAGAACATGTGGCATGAATGGAAGAGAGCTTATCACCAAAAGGGTGTCTAATAATAAGCCTACAGGGGGAAAAAACCAAGAGAGATGTGATACCAAAATGAGTGTGGCAGGACGGTTAGGATATTCTCATTATCACAATCTTGAGCTTGAGGTACTGGAGGAATAAAATAAAAGACGTATAAGAGTGGAGGCGTTTAATAGAGGTGACCAGGAGGATTATTCTGCTTCTTTTAAAGGAAAAATCCTTATCTTTTTCCTTGGGCTTAAAGACATTGTGCTTAACTGCAATACCAATTACATGTCAATGACAATGCATGTTCGAGTTCGTGGTTTAATTATGAGAGTATTATTAAAAACTATAGGTGCTTTACACATGTAGTTAATTATGATTTACTTTACACGTGTAATTTATTATAATTTATAGAATTTAATTTTTATCTGACATTTCGGGCTTTTGGCATAGGTACTTTACAAACATCGCAATTTCGTTAATTCAGTTAATTTAATAGCACTATTATGCCACAAATGACTTACAAATAATGTTTAAAGTCAATACTTACAAAATATTGAGTTTTTTATTGTTACTGAATGACATTGTCATAATCCGAGAGCATTTAGGCAAGAAGGTTTTAAGTCTAAGGAAAGGGATAAGGAATTTTCCTTAAAAAGAACCAAAATAGGCCTCCTGGATTTTTATGATTGGAGATTTATTAAACCATTTTTGACGATATTTAAAACATTCATATCAATCCTTGGTTTTAAAGTCTAAACAGCATTGGTCGCACACGTAGGAGTAATTCCACCAAACTTATTTTATTCCTGTCCATTGAAATCGTTTCTGCATACTTCAAAATTAAAGTAAAGGTTTATTTCATGATAAAGTACCTCCTAGAATTGATAATATTCAAACAGTTTAGTATAAACTGAAACAGTTGCATTGCACAATTTGTGGACCTCTATCGCCAGAATTGACAATGATTGATAAATCGACATTTATTAATAAACTTCGAAAACGAACATAAAAATTTTGACGAATTAATATTGAAAGTGTCCATCTTCAATCACCACTAACAAAATCCCCTGATAAATCCACTGACAACTCTGATACTGGGAATAGACAATAGGGACTTCATAGAGCGGGGATTAGGAGGGTGAAACTAGCCCTAACTATCTGGGATTCGTCCCAAACTACGGGGGAAAACATATTATTCGGCGGAGATGGTCCGGCATAGCATCCATCACCCGGGCACGTGTCAGCGGGATTGCCTTCCGCGTGTCCAGTTGACCGCGTGGTTGATTTGGGTTTCTTGTCACCCTTTAGCGAATTCCTAGTACCTTAACACCACATGATTTTCAAACTTCTGGTTTTTGTGTATCGATTTCTTTTTTCAGTAGATACGGATTATTTTAATGAACGGCCTATGTAAGAGCGTGTAATAGTCGTTTTAATTTGTAAGTTTACCAATTACTGAGTTGAAAAATATGTCGAGTTCCCACCCAGGTGTCGTGGGTGAAATCCTCGATAACAAAATCTTTCATCATTGTATGAGTATCATTTTCTTATAATGATGGAAATAGAGGAAGCCTAAAGATTGTCAGATTTTTCATACCTAACCCGGTGTGTCTGTATTTATTTTATTAAAAAAAAGACAGGAAAAACGGATTTTACCATACCCAAGAAGTTTTCTCATGGAAGGAAATTAAAAAGGATTTTTACAGAACATGATGTTATCTCGGATAAATAAAACCCTTACGGGTAAAAGTCTTTGACCTTAAAATTTTGGTGTATAAAATCTCGTACATTAGAAAAATATATATTACAGCTTTACAAATGGCATGCGTATTTTCATTTAATTCAAAATAATAATGTCGAAAGATGGACTCAGTTAATAGTCTGGTTGAGGCATTTGAGAGATTCCTTTGTATGTGATCAAGATCTTCCTTTAGCACGCTTCTGTGCTGGAAAGATGGAAATCTCTGATAATATAATAATATTTTAATCTGGAGATTTTTTTTATCTGAATATGGGCTCTCCCTTCGCTCAAGTGATGAGATAACCCTTGCGATTCCCATTCAACAAGATACATCATTTACGAATTTATATTCAGTACTATCATCACGTTTCTGCCCTTTGACGTACTGAATGCTCACTTAAAGCCCATTTTCAAGGCTAAAGTGAAGAATTTCTTTTTTTCTTTCCACCAGCATAGTGATGGTTAATTCCCACCCTGTTAAATTCCTTCCCTTTCCTTCCCTCCCTTATCCATTTCCTGTCCGAGACAATATTTTAAAATTCTTCAGTATTTTTATAAAAAGTTGTTTAACTGCTTTTCACACATTACGTACGAAAAATAACACCGTTTAGAGAACGGTAGAATAATTATTTGTATGCCATATTAATTTTATCACCAAGTAATTTCTTCAAACGATTGGTATTCGCTTTGTGGCGCCATTATTAATAAATGAATTTAAAAAATATACTTAGTATTCATAACTTTATAAATATACATTGATATCTACATGTTTCCAAAGCGATGCTTTCATCATCAGGGATATACAAATACAATTAAATATGTAAAATAATACAATTAAGTTATACTCGTAGATATCAATATATATTTATAAAATGGTGAATACTAAGTATATTTTTAAATTCATTTATTAAAATTAAATGTAATTGGAATAATTTCTTCAAAAGATTGGAATCCACTCTGTGGCGTCATTATTAATAAATGAATTAAAAATATCCTTTTAATCACTACTTCATTAATATATTCTGTATATTCCTGATGAGGAAAGTTTCGCTTTCGAAACATTTTGATATGCATATATTGATAAAGTGGTGATTACAAATTAATTTTCAATTCATTTATATAATGGAAATACTCATATAATATAATATACTAAGATAATAGACTAAGATTATGGTAAGAGTTCAATAATTTCAACTTTGTTTCAGTAATCGGATTTAAAAATATTCGCAAAACAATATTTATCACCGAGGCCATGCAGTCTCTGTACGGACGAGTTAGAGGCAAAGCTAGTACGAAATAGTTCTTCAAGATATGGAACTATACTTCTTGTATTTCTACTAGGGAATCTGAACATTATCATTTTTAACAGGTTCGGAGTATCAAATTGGGCTTGTATTATTTTATGCAAATAGATTAAATCACTAACAATTCTTCAATGGGATAATTTTTTACAAGGAAATTTAAAATAAAATCATTGTTCATCTGTTCTTAGGGTATACATTATTTATAGTTGATTAATCTCAAAATGTATGTTATACTCTCTCAATGTTATCTATATGGATTTTATAATGTGGACTCCTAAGAGTAGAATTAAATTATAAGGGACTTCTAACCAGTGTGGTAAAGAGAAATATTAATTATTGATTGTTTTTGTGTTTAATTCGTAGAACTTCATTTTTTAAATATAATATAAATCAAATTTAATAATGTTATTATTAAGTTCTGCAAGTATTTACAGTTTTTATTATTATGACAGCTGTTTCGGCGTTTAAAGCCATTTTCAAGCTGTGGTTAATCCACATTGTGACGACTTATTTATTTGATTTTATTTACTCCCAGTCCTTATCAATTTGGACGGGTAATGATTTATTATCGGTAAAACCGATTTAGTTGGAAAACAATTAAATTTCTGAATTCTATGAAAATGGCCTTAAACGGCGAAACAGCTGTCACAAAAATAAAACTAAAAAATACTTTCAGAACTTAATAATAACATTAGTAAATTTGATTTATATTAAATTTAAAAATAATAATAATAAAAATATTAATTTGAATTCTCGGGTCGTTCTTAATACAACACCCAACATCTCCTTAGGTTTGTTTGTGATTTCATCAATGTGGGGAAAAAGTTACTTATTATGAAAAATTACACCTAGATTTCCAGGTAAGGATAATTTTACCATTTATAGAATATTGAAATAATATGTTACCGTTATTTCTGCAAAATGATATGGTTTGACATTTTTTTAAATATTTAAATACGGTATATTATGTCCACATCATTCACATAACATTAAAATATTATTTTGTAGGACATGACAGTCAAAAGGAAGAAAGTGAACATCATCAGAAATATCAACAATATCATTAATAAAGAGCATAAAATGTATTGGTCCCAGGTGAGTTCCCTGAGGTACTCCACTGGACGCCTGAAATAGATCACATTGATAATTTTGTATCTTTACTCTGAGTTTTCCCAAATCTAGATAGCTTGCCAACCAGCTAAAGATATTACCAATTAATCCCATTGCGGTTTGCTTATAAGCATTACATGTGAAACATTATCAAATGACTTACTAAAGTCAGTATGGATTGCCTCCATTTATAATCTTTTACTAATTCAATCAAGAATTTTTTGTTCATAAATAATGAAGTTAGTGAGAGTGGATACTGGATCTACCTTTGACAAAGCCATGTATGTTAATTACTTTATTAACTTTAAATCTGAATTTAGATTAGAATAGGAATCGAAAATTTTAAGTAATGTAGATTGAGTACATAGGTTACAATAGGTCTGTAATTAGCAACATCAGAGCGATTTCCCGTTTTGAAAATTTAGTTAAAAAAATAATATAATAAATGCATATTGCGAATTTTATAAAGAGTAAACAAATAAATAAAGGTTAATTACTATGTAGTTTTACAGCTTTTGAAGCGAGAAACCTTCAGAAAAAAAAATTAAATATCTTTCCAGTTTATTTTTTTTTAAATCTGAAAAAGGACGGCATTCGCTCCGCTAGTGGATACGGTCAGATCGCTTTAACCCCTAAAAACTTCTCCCATTTCAAATGATTGAAACGAGACATGAAGAAATGCGTATTGCGTTCTGAGACCATTTATCAAATGAGCTCATTCCAAGCTTTAGGGATTATTTTCACTTTGCGGGTTTTCAGGAGAGTGCTTGAAATAGAACGTTAAAGGAAGAATAAAAGATTGGCACCGAGAAAGATAAGGTATTTCGTATTGAACCTGAATAGTGCTACAAATTAAATCATATTTTTCCTCGAGATTACTCAATCAATAATTAAATTGTCTTGAGTAATTTGTCTTATCATAGCGTAAAAACAGAGTTTTATTGTAGTACCTATAAGAAATCTTGGGATTAAAAAAATAATAATTTGATGATAATTTCCAAGAACACTTTGTTAAACGGAATTTTCTCATATATGCATCAATCTTAAGCCACTCTTAATCTGTATGTTGTTTCGATTATCTTTGTTAGATTTGGTAGAATTTTCTTTCTTTGTCAAAATAAATCACAAAAATATGTGTTTTTATTCTATTTTGTTTACGTATGTCTAAAGTAATTTCTAGTATTGTACTTTATCTCGGAATTATCGGGCTGAGGAAATCATTTACTAATTTATTATTTAAAGAAAGGATTTTTTTTTAACTGTAATTTTATTGTTTGTTATTTATTTTGCAACTCGTAACGTGATAAACGTGAGTTCGAAAACCACATTGCATTATTTAATACTGTCACTTGGTTTATATTGTCAATATTTTATAAATGGCTTTTTAAAAGAGAGCAAAATTTTAAATAGAAGTTTTTTCATCCCTTTGTAATAATTTTTGTTTTCCGAGAGAGTCATTGATTAACGCAGGTAACTAAAAAAAAAGATTTATTTACAATTAATCAAATCCCCCGTGAAAGGCAAAGGCTTAGTCGCGTCAGCCCCACAATGCACCCCAATAAATTAAACGCACATCGAATAAGGGTAGCTTCACGGCTTACGGTCATAAAGTAAGGTAGGAAAGTTTTCAAATGAATTGGGCATGATTGCCTTTTTGAGGCTGTGTAAAATAGAATCCTGTAAAGCCAGGATTTCAAAATAACAATGGAAAAACTTATGAAAGGGGTATTGAATACCAATAAAATCAATTATCCAATCAACGGCCTTGTTCCTGCATATTAATTACACCCTTTTATTTGAACAATGGCGAAGAAAGTATTTTCGAGAATGAATAATTTTATTGAAATTCTCCCGTGCTGCTATCATCGACCTCCAGAAGAGGTATTTTTTATGTGTAGTTTTGAATATGAAACCAAGAAAGCCGTATTCATGTGAAAAAAAATGTTTTGTCTAATTCGTATTCTTATGGATGTATGGAGGCGGTTTTATTTTTATTTTGGTAACTACCAAATAAACCTCTCGAATTAGCTACAGTATTAAGAATACCTCAAACTGTCGTTGGCTGTCATTATTTCAATAAAATCCGCGATCAAAGACTAAATTATTAAACAATTAAAAGTTTTAATGAAATATTATGTCAGTTTGACGACCTCCCGTGGTCGAGGGTTAAGGCTCTCGACTACGAATCCGAAGGTCGCGGGTTCAAATCCCGGCATGCGCAAGTACATTTTATTTAATTAATTTGTGGTGTTTCACAATTAATTCATTTAAAAATAATATATAGTATATTTGGGAACGTTCTAGATTGGAAGATACTCTCAGTATCTCCCTGGTGAAAGACCACCATTCAGAATTGAAATGTTGCTTGAAATGACTTTTCGCCGTGTTTGGTGACCAGATCTGAATTGCCAGGTATTTTCCCATCTTCTTCTTCCCCTTCTCCTTCCCCTCCCCAATATCTTCAGCCTCACAACATTCCCCAATTAGGGATTCCATAGTCTCACTGGCTCCAGAGGGTTGGGAGCAGTTGGGACTATTCATTTAAAAAAACGTTTTATGCTTTATTTGTTGTTTTGTAAAAAAATCCGTAATTAAACGTAACCTTCATATAAACCCACTATAAGTTTTCATGTTCAGCTGCCAACGCTCTTGAGGCTAGAAGAAACGTGTTGAGTAAAAGGTCAGCGACAACTCCCACGTTCACAAGTCTCTTCACCGAAAATGTTGCTGCCTTATATGTATAAGGCTTCTCGCAACATTGGATCCATTTCTGCCGCATTTCAGTCGAATTGGAATGAACATCATTCAATTCAAAAGAAAAATAAATTTGATAGTCAAATACAAGAGCGATATATATTTTTTGTCGATTCCAAATCTTGTATTTACACCACTTGAAAGGTATTATTCTGTCTAATTTTAAAAAATGCTGATGAATGCTTTAGTCCAAAACCTCAAATCGTAATTAGATTTTTTTTAAATGACCTTTTTTCTAATGACCAATAGGGGCGTATTTAACGTTGTTTTATTTTCTGATTTTTGCTTTGAAGTTTATGTTGGTAATTTTATATAATTGTGTCAAATTTCATATTTTCATTCAATTTTTTTAAAGTCTGATGGCCTTCTGCATAGATTAGTTAAAAATAAAACAAATAAATGTTTCAAAAATATTTTTCTAGGAAATCCCGAAAATCTGTGACAAGGTCTGGATGAACGCACTTCTTAAAAATAGTTTGCCATCATTAAATTGTATTAAAATTTAGTTTGAAGTACAAAAAAACTTAAACGATAATTTCACCGGGTGATCATATTAAGAGGGTACATGTTTAGAATGAAAATAAAAACATAAAAGTACTTATTACGTATAAAAATGGAATTTTACAATAACTACATATTAGTGGGTGCGTTTCTCTATGACCAAAGATAGGTTGTGTATTTTAATAATAATAATATGTATTTGAAACACACGTTATTTTACAAAAATATTTAAGAAGGCTTTGACTGTCCAACTAGGAACAAATCCCGTTTAAGGACAATCAAATTGACAAGTTAAGTTCATATTAATATACATATAAATCAAAGAATATTAAAAAAATTCATAAAGTAAATAAAAAAAGTTTTTTTTTTGTTTTGTTTTTGTTTTTAAAGTATGATGCATTTTAAAAATTTATTATAGAGTAATAATGAATTGCATTTGAGATATAAAGGCTTAAAGTATAAAGTATAAAAGTTTGAATTATAACATGCATTTTTTAAATTATTGTAGAGTAATAATGAATTGGATATGAGATATAAAGGCTTAAAGTATAAAGTGTAAAAGTTTGAAGTATGACATGGGTTTTTTAAATTATTGTAGAGTAATAATGAATTGCATATGAGATATAAAGGCTTAAAGTATAAAGTATAAAAGTTTGAATTATGACATGCGTTTTTTAAATTATTGTGGAGTAATAATGAATTGCATATGAGATATAAAGGCTTAAAGTATAAAGTATAAAGGTTTGAATTATGACATGCGTTTTTTAAATTATTGTAGAGTAATAATGAATTGCATATGAGATATAAAGGCTTAAAGTATAAAGTGTAAAAGTTTGAAGTATGACATGGGTTTTTTTAAATTATTGTAGAGTAATAATGAATTGCATATGAGATATAAAGGCTTAAAGTATAAAGTATAAAGGTTTGAATTATGACATGCGTTTTTTAAATTATTGTAGAGTAATAATGAATTGCATTTGAGATATAAAGGCTTAAAGTATAAAGTGTAAAAGTTTGAAGTATGACATGGGTTTTTTAAATTATTGTAGAGTAATAATGAATTGCATATGAGATATAAAGGCTTAAGGTATAAAGTATAAAGGTTTGAATTATGACATGCGTTTTTTAAATTATTGTAGAGTAATAATGAATTGCATATGAGATATAAAGGCTTAAAGTATAAAGTGTAAAAGTTTGAAGTATGACATGGGTTTTTTAAATTATTGTAGAGTAATAATGAATTACAATTGAGATGTAAAAGTTTAAAATATAAAGAACAAAAGTTTAAAGAATAAAAGATTAAAGTACGATATGATTTTTTATTTTATTTAGTGTAGAGTAATAATGAATTACATATGAGATGTAAAAGTTTAAAGTATAAAAGATTAAAGTATGATATGCATTTTTTAATTTAGTGTAGAGTATTAATGAATTACACATGAGATGAAAAAGTTTAAAGTATAAAGTTTAAAAGTTTAAATAAAGTATGATATGCATTTTTTTTAGTGTATAGTAGTAGTAAATTACATATGAAGGTTTTATTAGAATTGTACATATCTATTAATGAGCATATGTTCGCTTTTGACCGCTCCTTAAATCGAGAAGCCATACATTGATCAGTTTACGCAGGACGTTTCTACTTTTCATTTTCCAAGTATCGGGTATTATGGTGAACAATTTTGGTCCTAAGTATGAAAATTGTCTTTGAGCAAGGGATGTGATGGTTTTTGTTGAAACTATTGGATTACTTCTTGATTGTCTGGTGTCGTGATTATGATTATGATCATTTTAAATTGATGAATTTTTCTATTTGCAATCTCTCAATTTTTTTAAATCTGGGTCAACGGGTTTAATTTATATGACAATATAATATTAATTATAACTCTATGGTGTATTGGGTAATAGTAGGAAATATTCAGAGAAAACGTAAATTGACAAAACCACTGAGAAATGCGTAGTTTAATAATACGTCCGAAATCATGTACGAGTAAATAAAAATAACACTCAGGCCATTTTTTTTTTCATTTGATCCTCCATAACTTATTTATTGTGTTTTTCTCTCCACGTGTATCCTTGTTATTCAATTCCTTTAGTATTCAGTGAAAACCATGTATATAATGCCGTAAATTATTCTCTTGCTCTTTGTTATTTGTACCTACTTTATATTTGATTATTTACGCCCTTAGCTTATAACACTAAATAGGTAGATTACATTTCCAAAATGTTCGTGTAACTGCGTGTATTCATGACCAGCAGATATTTTAAAACATGGCTTAAATTTGCAGTACATATAACATATCTGTTTTTTTCTTCTAAATATGTTAGGTTAGGTTATTTAGTGAATATTTTCTGGCTCTTTGATTATTTATAGTCCTAGTTTATTCTAAATGTAAGTGAGACAGTCTGCTGGTCATGAATATTTTAATTCATAGTTTTAATTTATATGTATATATTCATATATATAGCATGTCTGTTATTTTCTAATTATATTAAGTTAGGTTATTTAGTGTGAAATGTTCCTGAGGAGAACCTTCACAAAACTGCACTATACAAATTAAATTATCATTATACGTCCCCAATGTTAATCAAAGATTTTAAATTTTCTTTCCTATGTTAGTCTTTAACCTGACGGTAGAGCCGGAAACTAAAAAAATGGATTTTACGAAAAATGTTAAACTTTTAGTGGATGAATAAAACAAAACTAAACTTTTACCATTGTTCAATAATTACTAGCAGTGCAGTCTTACTATTTCACAGCTTTTAGTGCGAGCGTCGTGGGGATGTGTGGCTTTGCGTGTATGCAGTAAAATAACTAGATTGAGAATTTCAAATGTATTGCCATTAGATTGCAATTAAAAGCATACCACACAGAGTGTAAGATACTCTCAGTATCGCCATGGTGAAAGATCACCATTCAGAATTGAAACGTTGCTTGAAATGGCTTTTCGCCGTGTTTGGTGACCAGATCTGAATAGCCAGGTACTCCCCACCTTCCTCTCCCCCTTCTCCTTCCCTCTTCAATACCTTCAGCCTCACAATATTCCCCAATTGGGAATGACATAGTCTCACTGGCTCCAGACAGTCGGGAGCAGTTGGTACTCTTCTGCGGTATTCATATTAAAAAAAAAACTTTTTTTTTTCAAATAGAAACTTATTAATGTAGAATGAATGGGACGTAAAAAATATTAACAAATTTATTGAAAGGTGTGCTTTGACCAGAGAATTGTGGCAATATAAAAATAAAATAAAATCTTTTTCTTTTTATATTTCGTTTTTATTTGCTTTTTTATTCTATGGCATTAAATGGGTATATTTATTTAAAATAAATAATTATCATAAATATGGAGGAAAAAGTGAATCCCTATTTATGTCTTTCTTTAATATGTCCCTTTTAATTGGTCTTTAAAACCTTTTTTATGGAGAGGAAATTAAAATGGATATTTCTATCAATTTTTACAACGTACTGCGAACTTTTTTTTTTAAATATATATGTCGGAAGTATTTATGTTGCAAATACGTTATAAACATTAAATAACAGATAGGTATATCTCGTTATGTTAACAAAAATAAAACACATGTTTCTTTAATTATCGGTTTAAAGAAAAATAATCGACAAGCGAAATATGTTTGGATATTTTGACCATTTTTTCAAATTTATTTTTGGACGATTGTGCCCTATCGCATCTTGCTGCAATTTTAAAATTTACATAAAAAAATAGCCATTTCACTATAAATTATATGGATGTTAAATTTCGATTTTATTATAAACTACTTTTTTTTAAATTTTCGAACAAATTTGTAATTCCATCTAAAAATTTATATGTGACACAAATTTGCACCTCCTTCAGAGAGTAAGATTCTTTAAGTATCGCCCTGGTAAAAATCACAAATCGCAAGCGAAACATTCTTGAAATAATTTTAGTTTTCAATTTTGGAATAACTTATTTAAACTTATAAACGTAATTGTAATACATTTTTAATCATTGTAGATAATATTAACAACTCTCAAAATCAAACATGAAACCGAAAAGGCACAGAAAAGACAACAGGAGCAGCTGGGACTTTTATATTCCAAAATTGAATATTAATCCTAGACTTGTATAAAAAGCCTACAGATGTCCTTAAAAGATTAGTAAAAAAAAATCGGGTAGAATCTTGTAGTCATTATTTTAAGGTAGCGGCCAAAAAATACATGGGATTTAATTGAAGATGATAATAACAGTTCTTAGAAATCGAAGTATGATAACGATAATAATGAAGGGACAGATTGGAGTAGCTGTAGCTCAGTGGAATAGAGCGCAATGTCCCGGGTATATCATGCGGTCCTGGGTTCAAGTACCAGTTGATACCGTTATATTTTTCTTTCTTGTGCCTTTTCGGTCTCATGTTTCATTTTAATAGTAGTTAATATTATCTCCAATGATTAAAAATTTTAGCTTTGTTTATTAACGGTTCAGATTTTTATTAGTATTTTACAACTTTCATTAATCGGCCAATCAAGCAGGTTTTCATTGCGCCGGACTATCGAGCTGACTGTAATCTGTTTTTCCAAGTACAATAAAAAGTCCGAGCGATGGATTAACGTGTTCTGCGAATTGCGTATACTCGAATAAATAGGCGCAACTCGCTTTTACCATTTCGTTGTAAAATACGTCACTGGTTCCTGCGACAAACACTTACCTTTGTGCTTGTATTTGAAAATGTATGGCAAAGGCATGTTTAAATAATATTGTTTTTTATTGGAAACAATGGGGTTTATTATGATAAACCTCGTTGTAATTTTTTTTCTATAATCGTTGAAGATAATATGTATTAACGAATCTCAAATGAAATATGAAACAGATAAAATACGGAAAATATAAAGGGAAAGACCGAGACGTCTTGGGTTTGAGTCCCAGGTACGACCGTTACCAAAGAGTCTACTTAAGGACATCCCTTTAAAATATTTCAATCTACTTTTGCTATTCTTCGCGGGTTTTCAACATTCTCAGCCGTAGATTGCAGTGCTCTCACTGGTGTTACAAGCATTTCTCAGGTATTGCATTTGAAGTGTTTCACTGGTTGATTTTTCTATCGATTCTCCGTATTATTTCATTTTAAGAAATAATACAGGGAAAAGGGAGAAAGTACATACCTATCGCGGTCTTGTCTATGATATTTGACATCTCAAATGATCCAACCCCATCCCTAAGGACTAGAGTAATGCTCCGGTAGCTTCCCAAGAAGACCGCCAGTCTCTGTTTGACAGCGCCACAGGATGGAGCCTCCTACGAATTAATGGCGACCATTAGGATCTAGCCTTGCCCGAGTTAGTATGTAGATTTTTCTGGATTACCCGCTCTCTTTGACTACTTTTTAATTGTTACGTTAATGGTAACATGGCCCCCTCTTTAAGATCTTCATTCAGACAATGTATACATGTTTTTAGATATGCAATTATCCTTTCTTAATATTGCATCAGCAACATATGAATGATAATCTAACTCTTAGCAAATTCATCTCAGTAATTTTCTCACACCTTGAGTTATTAGTTAAAATACACCATTCCACTAATTTATTTTATTGGCAAAACAAATATTCAAAAAAACTTTTATGCTTACAGAATTTTTTCATTTATAAATTTAAGAAGATAAAGAAGTACTAGTAAATTTTCAGGTTAGAGGCGTGACCAAGGGAAATAAATTCTCTAAGACATTTTCAGTTCTAAAACCACCGTAATATCTAAAATTCTTGACATTTTGTTGTTCAGAACGGCCAAATAAATTGGAATTATTATGTCCAATGAGTTTACGCTACATGCCGCCAACAGAAAAAAGCCTATTTGTACTTGAATCGGCCATAATACCATAAATAGTGAAAAACCGTGACCGTGCGTGCCTAAAAACAACTGTTTACTACGGCCCTGGTATACAGAATAAATAAAAAAAACCAGTGGTAGATCTTAAGCAAGATTATAAATCACTTGCACCCTACTTTTTGATATAAATCATTCGTCTGTGGGTAAACTTTACATTTTTTAGTTTATTTGTTTAAATTTTCTAGAGTTTTCGAATGAACAGTTTCAGTTGAAAGACCCATCTGTATAGCCTTGAAATTGTATCGTTTGAAAATCTTGACTAAAAAAAACTTCAGCATTACTCTTTTGCTTGAAATCAATTATCGTGTTTACAGGAAAAGCTCCATGGCAGATCAGTAATTGCTTTTAGGTGCTGTTTAGATTGGCAGTAAAAACACACCGGCGACTATCTCTAGTAACGGCCGTATAAAAACGTTACTACTATTGCCGTGGAAACATTGTCGTTTATATATTTGTTTAAAAGGTGTAAAAGACTATATAATATTATTTACCTTTGTTTCACACTTTATAATTAACTTGTTAAGTGGTTCTCTTTCTCATCAAATCCAGTTTTATCGTTAACGACTTTATTTTTTTATATCGGGATGATCATTGATGATGACGATCATTTATTTATTCTTAAATTTAAATATAAAAACAAAAACATTAGCCACTCATCTAACTAGGACAATCCTGTGTTGAGATGAGTGGCTTCACAATTTAATAATAATCAGTAAATAGTAATAAGTAAATAATAATACATGAATAAAAATAAGTAAATATTAATAAGTAAATAATAGTACATAAATAATAAAAATATCATTACAATGACCTTATGAATAAAACAGAACAACTACAAAATAAATGTATGAGTTATATCTTTGACCTTCGCAAATGTGAACATATCCCACAAATCTCAACAACCTTCCTTTAAATCTCAGAATTATAGAATATACCCATGAATTCCAGCTTAAATTTAAAAATTACCTCAAACTGCTGTAACAGCCTTTCATTTGTTATTATAAAAAGGTTTTTGTTTTCTTTTTCCACAAACCTTGTGGTTCCTATTATTTAATTATTAATACTGTTACTATTTACTACTGATAACAAATTTTACACGACTGAATCGTATTTTTCAGCTATACTGTAAACTGAATAACACTTTACGTTATAATTTTATTATGTAAGAGAAATTCCCTGACCAAACAAAATAACCTTGTTTCTCTGTGGTGAGGTACAGCTATTTTGTAATAATTTATTAAAACAATTTAAAAACTTCTTTTTTTTCCCTTTTTATTAGATTTCTATGTTTAATTGTCTATACTTTGTTAATCATATAGTATAAAATTTATACGCTTATTTATAAAAAAAACATATTTAATAAATAAATAAAAATCTGTGACAACCAAAAAGGGACTCCACTGGATTTCTTCTCTTCTCTAAAACATTCTAAACACCGTTAAATCACCCAATTATTTGAATAATGTTTTAATTTTTTTTTATCTTAGCATGGGCTCTCTTTTCGCTCAAGTGATGAGAGAAACCTTGCCATCACCCACCTAGCTACGTCATTCTGTTACTCATTTTGGAGAGAAATCAGAAGAATTTTTTGAGATTTCGCTACCTGAGTGAGTATGGCTACTACCCGTGACTCTACCCTACCTACTTTCTCATAGATATGCTCGGAATGAACCATCTGCGGGTCAGAAGGGGTATACACATTGTTACATATTTCTTTAGACTGATTCGTAGATGTTTCTATAACTTGGTTATTAAGAAGTGCATTCATTTCCATGTTCCCGATGGTTACCTCCGTCACCGAGAGCATAGACTGTTTTTTTTCCGACCTGCAGGACCAACTTGCTAATGGTTTTGCCGATGGGGATGGCAATCTTGCTGTTAAATAGAATCACTTCGGATATCGACATATTTAGCATCAATGAAGCTGCGTTTAAACAAAATGTTTTATTGGTACTTGTTTAATACCAGTATGTTTTATGTACGAGTATATATATACCTATTACTTTTAATTCTTCTTTTTTAGTAAAATTTTTAAAGGCAGTAAAGTAAATTGAATTGAATTGAATTAAATTGAATTTTCGGTACAAGCATCATGTCTCTTGAAAGAACTACCATCTGACGTGTTAAATACTTCCTCAAAGTCCATTTTAAGGTTAAACTGAAGAGTTTATTTTCTACTTTTCATCAGAAAAATAAGGATAAATTCCCATCCACTGTAAATCTCTGAGTTTTCCCTTCCCTCTCTTATCTTATTTCTACTCTAGACATTATGTTTAAAATGCCTATGTATCATTGTACGAATTAATTAGTTTGTTTTCACACGTTATGTATGAAAAGACACGCGTAAAAGTGTAAAGAATGCTACAATATTATTATACCATGTATTTTTCCTACTAAGGGTTGGTTGGTAAAAATTGCCACTTGACAATAATTCCGCCTATAAAAAAATATACAGTACATGATACATTGTATATAATAAATATGTATGATGATTTTTTTTATGGATGGCATATAAAAAATAGATAAAAAAAATTGGTATTCTTATTTAACTGTAAAATTGTTAACCTAGATACAGACCTAGTGTGGTTAATAATTAAATTGTACAACAATAAATTTAAAAATGAATAAAAAACAATACAAAATAGATAGGTCTGGTGAGATTTAAATGCCACATCAGCCAATAAAAATGATGGAATGCAACGGGCAATGAACGATCGAAAATTTATTAAAAGTAAACCTAAAGCCCAAAGCGATTTCGTAACTGCTCTTATAATGGTAGCATCGAAACCGCATGATCTGAGAAGATATTCTCTGATATTATCAGCTTTTAAACCTAGCGGCGATTCGAATATAACATGTTCAATTCTGATGAACGCGCGATTTTGGCTGTCACCTGTGTACTGCTACGCGGCGCTACTGTCACGTAGTCATCAGTTTGTTTCATTATTTTTTTTGATATGTGGGATATTTCACGCACTACTTACTACCTAAGCAGTTATCAATCCCTTAGCAGATATAAAGCATGGCGATCTCCCGCTGCGGCAATGTAGCAACGGCCAAATCGCTCCATGCGACTGAGGCTTAAGGGTTTTTAAAGAAAGGTAGCTGTTCTCAGAGATATTGACAATTATTGAACGTTACACGTCATGAATTGAATACCGATATGTCATTCTATTGCCAACATTCTAAAGGTTATGTTTGGATTATGTATGATTCTGCGTGGGCAGACCCCAAATGCCTGAGGCCACATCCTCTTTCCTACTATTGACGCATGAATTGAGAAGTTTTGGCTCATTGTAAGGCATTTTGGAGGTCTGTTGGGTCCATTGTAAGATAGGGGGAAGAGGAAAGGATGGCTTCCGTTCTCTCAATGCGACTTCCTCCACGCATCCGGAAAGGAAGATCTTTATACCTGATTTTTTCATCCCCAGCCGACCTTTTTCAGATTTTTTCAGATCTATAAATATTTTATTCATGAAGTGTAGAAATGGACGATCGAGGGTTACATCTATTTTGAATTTAGGCAGAACGTTCGTCATAGAAATGGACCTAGCAGTTAAATATAGAGCACACATAGATTATCTATACATACATGTTATATTTATGTTATTTAGCAACCTCTATGGAATAGGGGGTAAAACTTGTACTCGCTTGCTAGTTCACGATTCAGTTTAAATGATAATTGTTTAATGAATAACGTCGATATAAAAACTTTGTTTTATTTACTTACTGCCTACTAGCAAATTCTATAAAAATAGACAATACGCCCAGCTTCTGACATTTTCCATAATGGCAACATCCCATATTAACGCCTCTAGCGTTTTTTTTGTTTTTCTTCACGCAATTTAATAGATTTTTCGTGAAATATATTCTTAATAAATTATAGAAATCGAAAAATGATAAAATAAATATTAGGTGCTATTCTTGTTGCATAATAATCTCAATTAACTGGAGCCAATGGGATAATGGCAGCCCTAATCTTTGGGAATATAGTGAAGTTGAAGTAAATGCAGAAAGGGGTGAGGAATATCAAAGTTCAGAGTACCAGACTGTTCAATTATAATTACAAAACATAGCTATTACCATTTTGAGTAATCTATTTATTATAAGTGAGTGTCCACCACCAACACTCTTACGCCTTCGGAATCCACCAAAATAATACTGTATTTTTTACCCCCTCTCACAAAAAAAAGCTAACGAAAATGTGTTCCGATTTTTTCAAACATTTTAGGTACTTCGTGAAATGACTCAAATGTGGAACGAGTTGCCGACATTAATTTTTCATTCATTATTCTTATCTTTCAGCCCCTATACGAAAACCAATTCAAAACAGTGGCCTCAGCAATTTAAAAATACTTTAGATCTCCAAGCTCCACACATATTATTTTATTTATAATAATTATTATTATGTTTACTTTTTTTATTATTAATTTATTATTATAATTTTTATGTATTTACTTTTTTACATAATTAAAAAAAAAATTTTTTATATTTAAATGCCTAAAAAAGGCGTTTACATAAAGGTAATGCAATAAACCAAAAATGTACAGTATTCATTGGAGAATATCTGTTTTACATAATATTTATTTTATACCTTATATAAATAAAATCTGTTTTTTATAATACCTGTTTTATACCTTATATAAATAATATCTATTTTCTCTAATATGTGTTTTATATCTTACAAAAGTACCTATTTTTTTTGCAAAATGAAGTCAAATACTGTTTTACCATCGTCTTTGTAGTCGAACCACGAAACCTTCTCTAATAAAACAACTTCCTTTAGTCTCCAACCATGACGTAAAATACAAGGAGTTTTGTAAATTTTGTATTCATTTTACACGCTGTTATCCGGGGAAAGTTTTAATCACATTTCTATTTAGGGACTCATAAATATTTTACAGTGAAGTGTTTTAAGTGGGGATCTATAAAAAAATACCATTTCGTACCGTACGTACATATGAAAATATCCAGATTTTAGATATTTTTCATTCCTATTTAGAGTGAATAAAAATTGACATGTTTCGTTTTCCAATTGCTGGCATTACTGGATGTGAGCAATACTTTTTCATTGAATTTTTGCTACACGCTCGGGCGGTAGGCATGTTATTATTTTTAAAGGTGATTTTTGTGTTTAATCTCGACTTTCGCACGCTTTCAGTTGTTTTTTAAATGTGAGTTTTGAAAGCATGTTTTTTTGTTTAATTTTAATGTTACTTTTTGTTTTTTTTTTTTAATTTACTAAAATTATATATTTCTTATGTAGAACCGAAGCTAGCAGTGCACAATAGGGTACTGATACAAACCTGATATATGGCAATGAGGCATGAAACTGGCACAGGAAGGATGTGAAATTCGTCTAAATGCTCTAGAAATGAGATTCCTGAGGCGTATGTGTGTTAAAACAACGAATGACCATAAGATAAATGTTGGGATTCGCAAGAAATGCAAGGCTCATGTAAGTGTTATGAGTAAGATTAAGAAAGGGACGCTTAGATGGTTTGGGCATGTAGAGCAGATGAACGAAAATATGAGTGTAAGTGGAATTTATTATGCGACTGTGAATGGTACTAGAAGTCGCAAATGCCCGAGGAAGACATGGCACGATCAAGTGAACCAAATACTTGAGTTGGGGTATGTCAAGAGTCAGAATAACAGAAAATTATGTATGAGACGATGTACGAAAGTGAATGAAGCAAGGAGTGTATGCCAAGACCGAGTTGTATGGCGATCCGTCCTCTCTGCCTACCCCTGCGAGGAAAGAGCAAAATTGTTAGTTAGTTATAGTGTTCGATTTGACCTAATGTTCTTTCAAATGGAAGTAATAACAACTTCCAAAGAATAAAAAATAACTGCAACAAAATTTTTCACATAATTCTTCTACAAGGTGTTTCAAGCATCAATTTAACTCAGGTCTAAATGGGTTAAAACAAGTTAATTATGATACAAGGGTTAACCCTTTTAGACATTAAAACGAGAGAAAAATATTTATTCTAGAAGTTAAGAAGAAGTGCGACGAGATTGCCCATCGGACACACAAAATTTGTATCCGATGGGAAACGTAAAAACATTCTTCTTTTCATATATTATGTAGAATATAAGTATCTATTCGTAGAAACTACTTGCAGATATATACAACTTTTATAAATATGTGAACATATTTTCTGGTAAAACGGTACAATTTACAAAAATATCTTTTCGAAAAAAACACGTAATTTATCAGCCCTTTAAAAAAATTTTACCCTCAACTCAGGTAGGTGATTATTAATATTTCTTTTTAATGTATTTCCAAAAGGTGCAAATTATCGTGTGCCTGTAGATGACACGGTATATACGTAACCAATTGATAATGCAGCGGAGTAACAATACGATTTTTTTTAAATCATTGCCGATTATACTAACAAATCTAAAATGAAATATGAAACAGAAAAGATACAGAAAAAATATATTGCATCTGGCACTTGAAACCACGACCTCTCTGTTTATCCGGGACCAGCGCCCTATCCAACTGAGCTAATGACCTTATTGCTTTCCGTCATTTTTATTGGTTTATAATATCATCTTCAATTTATAATATCACCTTCAATTAATTTCCATATATTTTTTGGCTGCCATTTTTCTATTTGACAGCAAAATTCTACCCGAATTTATTTGCAATTTAGATAGTGTTTCCGATGTACCTATTTGATTTTTATTCACCATTGAAGAAATATTAACAAATCTCAAAAGAAATATGAAACAGAAAATGAACAAAAACATTAAAAATATATTAAAACGAGGTTCATAAGCTTCAATAAATTTATTTCAATAAAAAAATGTATTTTGTTTTTATCTGTTTACCGTAAAAGAGTTACAATATTATAAGACTGCGGGAAATGAGGAGGGTGAAAAGATGGTGAAGAGGATGGTTTGGTACGTGGATATTCAAATCTAATCACTAAACGAGTCAAAAGTTATTTCATGCAACGTTTCTTACTTTTTTTTTTAATAATTTTTTTTAACCTGCTATCGAACCCATGAACTCAGGATCCAGAGCCGAGTAACTAACCGCTCTGCAATTTATTAATTAAAAATATTGTTTATTTGCTTTATATAACCCATTTAGAATGAATAACTTTTTGTACGGTTAATCTACCCGTTGCTGTTTTCAACAAAACCTTCCGAGCGTAGCAAATGATATGCAAAACAGATCTGCCTATAAAATTGAGTTAAGTACATAAAAAGAAAAAAATGTGAACAGCGCGAAAAATAAATTTTTACGAGATGTTAATTTTCACTCATCACTCGCAATTGCCATTGTCATCCGATACTAAAAAAAAAATGCTAATGTTTGAACAAAAAAAAAACAAATTTTAATGTAATTTAACAGTTTTGCTGAATTTGGCAGTAAAAACTTTATTGTTCTTTTTTTGAATGGATAGTTAACTATCTGAGGCCGTTTCGGGTTTTTATTGAGAGTGTTTTTTTGCGGGTCAATGTTTTCACTACTTTTAATGTCTTTTATCCTGGTAAAAATAATTGTTCTGTCTACCCTTAAGTCTTTTATGCGGTCGTTAAGTTTCCTTTGGAAATTATGTCTCCTCAGGAAATTGCTTGATTTACTGACACTTCTAAATTGACTCGGTTTATTAGCATACCAAATAAACGAGTTGTAGTTTAGTTTTACTTATTCATCAGAGAGTTTACTTTAATGTTTAGGGATCGAAAGACCATCAAAAAGGACTTATGTCCGTATGTGTAGTATGAATCCTTTCGTATGTATGTTCTTTAAAAGTTTTTTTTTATCCAAGCGATGTATTCATAAAATATTAAATAATTATAAAAATCTATATAGCGCCTTTTTTCCACACAAGAGTCCCAACTGTCCAAATCTGGCGGGGTTTAGCCGCATAATATAACCAAATGGGGTATATTTGTAACTGAAGGGAGTGGGAAAACGAAGGAAATGAGGCGAGGAAGTATCTGGTTATTCAGATCTGGTCACCAAATACAACTAGAGCCATGTGTATCAAAATTTCGATTCTGAATTTACTAGGGCATTACTGAGAGTATCTACCACTATAATCGAGGAGTAAGCTGCAATAAAGCCAAATTACTCTTTTTCCCCTTTTCAAATCGCTTTTTATAACGTTTTTTTTAAAGATCTTAGCATACACTCCCATATACCTGGATTTCCCACCAAGATACAGATTTAATGATTATACGAATAATACTGTAAACATTGCAAAATCTAGCACATCATGAATATTTGAGTACCCAGAAATACAAGCTTTGCGGGTTGCCAACTCGGGGAATAATACTATCGATGTACCTGTAAATTCTACAAATAAGGAAAATGTATAAGGTTTCAATAGACAATAATCCTTAAACTGTAATATTCTAAATTGTACACGAAATACATACTGGAATTTAAAGTAAAATGTTCAAAATTGCCTTAACAGGTATTCAAACTGCACTTTTTTTCGACCGTTTTAGAATGTGAGTTAAAAGATTACAGTTTGAGAATTTTTGTATTTCGAAACCTTATACGTTTTCCTCATACCAACTTACAGATAAATAATGTTATGTTTTAATGCTTGAGTTAGCAACCTGCAAAGTGATGTTTAGAGTCATTTTTGAATGCTGGCCGTTAACTTAAAAACCTTTAACACTCGCAACTTTTTAACTTCAAAATGACCCTTATTGAAGTCTACGCCTTAATAATTACCCTATTTCCTACAAACAAAAGAAAAACACAAATAAACCGACTTAATGTGACGTGAATACAATATTAAACAGGTGTCAGATACATAGAAATGAAAAATTGAAGAAAACTTATTTTTTCAAAATATTTGATACACATTTCCATTCTTCTTCTACAAAGCTAACTACAAAACAGCCATGTACTTCACGCTCTTTTATTGTGAAATTTTTGTTCAAATTGTGTTTGACAATAGACAAGATAGACTTCAAGGCTGACTGAAACTTCGAATTAAGAATGAAAAACAAAAGTCTCAATTCTCCAAAAATACATTCAACTTAAAAAAGTGTATTTGTTTTGTTTTACTTATGTTCCTTTTCCGTTGAATTAATCCCATTTAACGTGAAATCATTAATAGTGTAATCTTGTTTGTAAGTGTAAAAAAATCCTTGATCGTAAATACAAATTCATTGCCATATTTTCACAGAAGCAATCGCACATTAAAAATCGATGTAACATTTGAAAGCCATAAAATTGGTACTTCCCCATAACGAGTCGAAAAACAATACGATATAATAAGTCGTTAAGTTCACGTTATGTCGCGTCAAAGGAAACGTTACAGGCATATTAATTTAATTTAAAATGAAATATTTCAATAAAACTAGCACGTTGTTTTAAACCAATAATTCATTTTTAAATCATCACCAACCGGTTTTGCTTATTTTTTTTTTTTTGACCTTCGGATTCGTAGTCAAGAGCCTTACCCCTCGATCATGGAGGCCGTCTTTGTTTCTTTAGTTTAGAGATACCAATAGTCGTCACATTTCACTGTCAAATCAATTATGGCACTCAAACGACAAACAACAATTCATAACTTTGTTACAAAAAAGAAAAAATTCCTAGCAAGGCCGGGTGCACTTTTTAATATGAAAAATAATATAAGTTGAGGTAGATAGGCACTGTCCTTTCCATTTTTCTTAATAAAGAGTTTTAATCTTTAACTTTTCAGGTGACGAGAAGGGGAATGGAGACTCACTGTTTATTGTTTCAGGTGGGTTTCCTGATTTTTAAATTTTCAGCCTGACGTACAACAATTTTTTACATAAAAATGGCCCAGATTTCAGTTTAGAGGGCCGGGCGTTAATCCCTCATAAATAACACGATGATTAATTTCAGTTCTTAGCTAAAAATATTAATTATTGGTTATTGATTCTTCGTTCATACATACGCTTAAATCTTACTAATAATTGACATATCTTAAACATTGGCTAAAGAACGAGAAAGAGCAAAACGATTACCCTAAAAGTTTTTCACCATCAATTCTTTTACATATTGTAAAATATTTAATTTTTCTAAGTTTTTTGAACGAATTGGGGTTTAAAAAAAAAATAGCAATCCATCTCACTAGGACAGTCCTGCATTACAATTTTAGTTAAACGATAAATAATAAGTAAATAAAACTATGTAAATCGTAATAAGTAAAGAATAATAGTCAGGTAAAAATAATAAGTAAATAGTAATAAGTAAGTATTAATAAGTAAATAATAATGATAATACCGAGCATACCTAAAGTTTCAAACCTACAATAACAATATATTCCACATACCCGCCAAGAAACGATTCACCTCAATATTTATCAGCATTACGAGCAAAAACTTTTTTTCCAAAATATTAAAAATCAACGCCATCTGTGATCGCGAGTTTACAAAAGAATTTAAAGTTTCTCCCTAAGCACGTGACGGAAAATAAAATTAAAACAACCATTCTCCATAAAAATATAAAATGATTTACATGCACTCATTTGGTTATTTCATTTTTTCAAGAAACGGGATACATGTAAATATGTTCCCTTGTCGCATTTGTCATCATGACAAACAACGTACGATGATCATTTACAGAATAATTAATGTCCCCGGCTCTTTTAAAATGTTTGTATCAACAATGTGTAGATGTACTGTTGGAGAATGTATTCAAAGTGAACTTGACTTTTATTTTTATCCGAAAGAGACAAGCCCACACAAATGTATGTAATATTATGAAACTGGAGATTTTTTAAATTTTATTTTATTTTAGATAGAAGTATATAAAATGTATTCATTTAATAGAGCACTTTTACATTTTTTGTTTTAAGGAAAATGCTTCTGTATTTATCATTTTATTTTATCCTATAATTTTACACAAATAACGCGCTATAAATCAAGCAGTCAGGCTTGTAAAACATATTATTTTTTGTTTTTGTTTTAAGTATTGTAAATTTACCAATACCTATAATATTATTAACTAACAAACCATCACGCCGTTTCACTGCAAGGATAGGCAAAAATGACGGACCGCCAAACAATTCGGTCTTGGTATACACTTCTTCCTTCATTCACATTCATACATCGTGTCATACAAACGCTCCTATTATTCTGACTCTTGACATGGAACGACTCAAGTATTTGGGTCACTTGATCGTGCCTTGTCTTCTTGGACGTCCCGGTTTCTCCATACATTAACATTCGCGTCATGTATTCTCATTATATTCCTTTCTTCGTTCATTCGATCTACGTGCCCAAACCATCTAAGCATCCCCTTCTTAATCTTATTCATTACGCTCACATCAGCCTTGCATTTTTCGCTAATTTCAACATTTTTCACACGGTCATACATAATTTTACCACACATATGCCTCAGGGATCTAATTTCTACAGCATTCAGTCTAATTTCATCCTCCCTCTGCCGGTTTCATTTCTCACTTCCATACATCAGGGTTAATATCAACGTACAAATATTACTGTATTAAAGCTGTTTGTCAGCGCTTCGATCATAATTAAACTTACTATTGATTGTATTCACTCCTCAACACACAGTTTGCGCCATTGCACATTGTTATTATTTCTATGTTCATAATTGTATTGCACTGTTTTAACTTGTTTTATGTAAAAGCCCTAAGGGCGTAAATAAATAAATATATAATATTATTCAGTTAAAAAACGGTTCATTCATGAAAAAGTTCTGCTAGGTAATTATTATTACGCGTAACAGCTGTACAACTCTCAAAATGAAACATGAAACTGAAAAGACACAAAAAAGAAAAAGATAACGTTCCAGTGGCTGGCCGTTATCTTTTTCTGTTCGGTGTAAAGACACGGAAAAGAAACACAAATAGTCGGTTTCGTGTTTCATTTTAGGAGATGTAAAATGATTAAAAACATAAAAATATGAATTTCATAAAAGTAGAGCATTGTACCTAAAACCGAGTATTATTTTATGATTATAATAAATTAATGTTGGCATACCAAAATAATGTAAGAGAATAGATAAACCTTAATTAATTTTTCGTATTGACATCAAAACGATATAAGCTACAAAGAGATCCGTAATATAACGTATATTAAAATGTATTCATGTGTAGTAAAGGGAATATTCAAGTATGCCTCTTCAATACGGGTTGTTTTTCAAGATCATCCCTTGGGATGGGAACTTTATCAGAATCAAAGAACATTAATCCAATTTCCATTGAAGCCTTTCAATTCGAGGAGATGAATCGATTTCTATACTTGTCTGAAGACAGAAAGAAAGCCCTGGAAAAGATTACTGATATCTGAACGCAGAGGTGGCCAACAATGGACCTCGGAAGCCACGCGGACCTTTCAGCCCCACAATCAAAAGCGATTCAAACGGAAAGATAGTTGGGGTGGTTTAGGGGTGGTGGTCCGAAACTCGAATCCCGGAAAAACACACACTGAAAGGTGGCGGGATGACAGATATCGCGGTCGTCGTTAGCGTGATATTGTACGGATTCAGCAAGCTATAATATCTAATGCGATAAGGAATAATATACCAATTGCAATTATTAATTATAACGGACTTCATTTTATTTTTGTGTTTGCAAATTCGATGCTTAGATAGAGTTTTTGTTTAGCAACCTACTTAAAACCTCTTTTGTCATTTCAATTTGGTAAACCAATTAACCCAGAAATTTCTTTTCTCGGTTTAAAAGTAGGAAATTTTTTTTTTTAAATACTAGCTGAAGTACCCTACGTTGCCCGGGGTTATGAATAGTGTGGAGGAAATTTTTGTGATTGTGATGTATTACCCCTACCCAGTGGTTTCCTCTTAATTTGAACGTCAAGTGTGCAAAATTTCATAATGAAGTGCCAATTAATTATTAATTGTTTTTGTGTTTAATTCGTAGAACTCCATTTAATTTGTTTTTTTTTTAATTTAATGTAAATCAAATTTAATAATGTTATTATTAAGTTCTTCAAGTATTTTTAGTTGTTATTATTGTGACAGCTGTTTCGGCGTTTTTCAAACTGTCCAGTAAATATAAAATACTTGCAGAACTTAATAATAACATTATTAAATTTGATTTACATTAAAATTTAAAAAAAAATAATAATAATAAGTAAATAAGTAAAAAAAATTTTTTTTTTAAAGTGCCAAAATTCTGCTTTAAGCGGTGGGAAAAGGGATAAGGGGTTGGGCTGGTTTTTTAAAGTCTCATGTAAACAGTGACCGTTCTTCTTATTTTGTAGGTAAGTGTGCAAATTTTCATCGTGCTAGGAATAAAACTGTAGATTACTATACAAAGCAAACACACACGAGACGTTCTTCATTATATAATATAAGAAAAGAAGATAGGAGATTTATATTGAAACTTGTGGTACTAGATTGGTACATACTGTGAAATAAACCTCATTTGCGAAAGAGCGCAATATACTTTGAGGGAAGCAAAACAATAACGAATTTATAATACTTTTTGACACATTAATAATAATTACGTTAAAAGACTATGTATTTGTCATTAATATTTTTTCCTTGTTACGGATATTTCAAGTGAAGTATACCGAACTGGACAAAACATACTAACAAACCCATAATTGATGACCCTGTACAAATCGCAAGTGCGCCCCACTGTAGAATTTGGCAGCCACCTCTGGTCGGGAGTCCCATAATTTGTGAAAAAACCCTTGACTGTGCAAAAACCGGCGGTTTGCAATCTTTGGAGTAGAGGCGTCAGGTGGGAATGCTGTCCTTGTTTTACGGGTATTTTAATGGACGATGCTCTGAGGAACTAGCGTCATTAATCCCTTCAGAACCGGTGCATTGCAGTGAAATACGCCAAATGCGTGCCCAAAATTTGCACACAGTTGACATTTGTCATATGAGAACAGATCGCTTTTACGACTCGTTCCTGTGTTCAACAACTCGGCTGTAGAATGATCTGCCGGCCTCTGTGTTTCCTCTATCCTACAACATGGTTCTCTTCAAGACCCAAGTTCACTCTTTCCTATCCTCTAAAAGACCCCCCACACAGCATCCCCAAAGATGATATAGGCCTTGAGAGAAATTATTTCCTTCAGGTTCTCCTGCGTGGAGTTACCGTAAAAAAAAAACAAAGATATCGTCAATACGGTCGCTTTTTGAGATTTTTTCTTCGAAAATGTATAAAATAACCCCACCGAGTTACTTAAAATACCATCAGTAAAACCAAAATTTTCCTGCATATTATGAATAATTCTACGGGATAACACTGGAAAAGATAAAGATTATTATATGTATGGTACTGCATCCGAGGGGAGTTGAACCCGTGTCAGCATATCTTGATAGAGAGGCCTTCTGCTACAGCATTGCCTTTGGGCGAGGACAGAGTACGTAAAAATTTAATATGTGTAACTCAGAAAGTTAATTTCTCTGGGGCATTACAGGCTAATATATTATATGTTTAATAAAATTGTACAGAATATGGAAGCGAACGCTAACACATTTCAGTACTATGGTTTTAAATCAAAGTTGTGAATATATTCAAATATCTATTTTTCATATGTGTAAAGAGAAAAATCTTTAAAAAACCACGAGTACCACAAACTTACTAGAAATGGAAACCTATTTATAACACCTGTTTTTAAAATATCTCAAATTCAAAACCATTATATTTATTATGACGTAAAAAAAATCCGTATCAAATTATATATAGATATTTAATATTTTGGTATTACAAAATGCCATTACTATGGCAATACCAAACTATTCACTTTGTCTTTGAAATGTGTTTTTTACATTTAAATGTTTTCATATATTCGCGTTTGATAGTTCGCTTGAAAGAAACAACGCAAAACACGGCAATGATTTTTTTCTTTCTTCATCTTTTAAATGTGTGATATATGAATTTGATTTTATTTTTTATTTCTCTAACATCTAATAAATGGATAATTCGATACATTCAATTTAATAAAAACAAAAAAAATTATCTTCTTTTCAAAACGCAAAATAATAAAAAAAAGTTGTTTTATAAAATTGTCTTAGAACACGATGTAGAATCATCTCCTTTCGGAAATTAACACTAATTTCTAAACACCGCTTGGTTGAAGTAAAAAATATTAAAAATGCACAATAGAAGTGTTTACTTGGTTGAAGTAAACACTTCTATTGTGCATTTTTTAAACTTACTTTGCTTTTTTATCATTCAAATTAATGTTGCTATTTAAAACCGGTTAATTTCTGTCTACTTTTAAATGTCAGACTGAAGGTTATGTTTTTAAAACAGGGTGGCAATGAACAATAGTAATTAAAATCTAAAATATACAAAGTCAACATTCCCCTTAAAAAAAAAACATTTCGGAATTTTGTCCATATTATGACTGAGAACAATACTGTACTTCGTATTTGTAACGGTTAACACGGCCATTTGGGTATTCGTTAAAAATACCTGCGTTAATTAAATTTACAAATCTGTTAAGCATTCCGCCCTTGTTCATGAAATTGAAGTACACATTTTCGGAAAAATTCTGGTAACAAACAATTGCATATTTTTTAATAATTTACGTAAAAAATGCCAGCATCAAAGCTTAACGAATACGTTTCGACAAGCTCTCAACAATAT
Organism: Halesus radiatus; assembly: GCA_022606495.2. Taxonomy (NCBI): domain Eukaryota; kingdom Metazoa; phylum Arthropoda; class Insecta; order Trichoptera; family Limnephilidae; genus Halesus; species Halesus radiatus. The sequence continues at coordinate 141,718 of JAHDVE020010772.1, read as the reverse complement.
ACCTAAATATCACTTTATATTCTTCAAACTCAAGCATTACTACAAATGATTTATAAGTTAATACTATATCGGTAGATAGGAAAATGTATATGTTTCGAAAGACAAAAATCCTCAAACTGTAAAATTTTATTCTATGAAATACATACCAAAATGTTTGAAAATTGCAATTTTTAACGTCTTACTTAAAATTCCAGTACGCATTTTATATAGAAATTAAAAGATAACAGTTTTAGGATTATTGCCTTTTGAAACCTTTTTTATTTTCCTAAATACCCGAATTGAATTTACAAATAAATCATTCGTAGTATTTCTCGCGTTAGCAACCCGCAAAGTGTGTATTTTTGGGTGCTTACCGTTATTTCAGAAAATCATTTGCTGGATTTATTTTTTCGGTTCCATAATAATTCAACACACCGGCACACTTTTATAAAATTGACATAAAGTCATTAAAGTAGGAAAAAAATTTAATCTTACCTACCTTAATTAATTTTATTTTGTCGTAATTTAATCACTTTATATCACTTCGAAAAATTGTCCCGATTCGTACACGTGTTGAATTATACGGTCACCATTTTTTAGTATACTGGTACATCTATGGGACATATATATTACATACATTATCATGCAAATACAACCGGTTTACAATCAGATAAATTATAAATTTTAGATATCAGAAAAAGCGTTAGTAGGGACTTAAATTTAATTAATAACCGATTTTTTTTTAAATCACTCTGTATCTTGAATTTATTTTCATATTAATATTAATAATAAAAAAATTAAAATTAAATTTTTAATATGAATTCGTTATTCAATGTTTTATAATAATTTTTTTATTAACTTTTTTGATTAATTACTTACCTACATTAATCAATTTTTGATTATGTTTATAATTTACCTTTTCTTACATTATTATGTTCTATATTTATCATTTGTCTATGCTTGACATTATTATTTTTTTAGTATTCTATATTTTCCTGATGAAGAAAGCATACCTTTAGAAACATGTAGATATGTATAAATTAATAAATTGGTATATACAAAATAATTTTTAATTCATGCATTGATTATGTTTGTAATTTTTTTTTTAAACGAAAAGATGTTAATCAAATTGTTTTACATATTATTTTGACGTAAACACTTCAAACTCGCACTCAATAAGTACACATAGTATAATTAATTCAATTGCTTTCACGCCAGTAGTGCGATTAAAAGAGTAAAAGCTCTTATTTTAAAAATATTTTTATCCGTTGCCATCAAAATAAAAATCTATACGCAGGACTATTGGTTTTAACACCAACAAAAAAAACGAAACACTTCACGGGTCATTGAGCAAGTGAAGAGTTTTCCGATAAAGTGAAAATTTACGGAAATCACAGTTCCACTATCGCGGCACTTATTTTATACACGACATGTCCAACATTCGCGTCCATTGTACGTTTCCATTGTCCAATGTCCGTGTTCATTGTCCAATGCTCACTGTGCGGGGAAATAATTTCCGATATTTTTGACCATTTATTACTGCGAATGACGCACTGTGTGAATTGGCAAATACAGCGATGGAAAATTTATTGCAGGAGGTGAATTATTTTATGAAGGCTGGTGGGTACTTTAACGAGGATTTCATAAGGCAAACTAACCGTAACTCTTGTAAATAGGCAATGTTGGTATGTCAGCAGAGTTGTTCGAAACGAATTATTAGCATTCAAATGCCAAAAAATAATCAATTTCTTAATTATCAATTATTTTTATTGAGATTTAAAAACCTCATTTTAATATTTAACCATTTTAGAAAATAATATTAACATAACCTAAATGAAACATGAAAACGGAAAAAAACGACAGAAAATAAAAAGATTTCAGTCGCATCTGGGACTCGAACCCAGATGCGACGGAAACCTTTTATACCAATTTTAAAAATGGAGAATAATATTAACTAATCTTGAATTTGAGATATGATATCGATGAAAATAAGGCAAATTTAACTGGTCTCATTAGCTAAGTTAGTTAAACAGTTGCCCCAGATAGACAGAGGTCCTGGGTTCGAGTCCCAGATGCAACTGAAATCTTTGTTATTTTATGTCTTTATTTTTTTCGTTTTCATGTTTCATTTAGGTTATGTTCATATTATTTTCTACAATGCCAAAAAATAAGTTTTTTTATAGGATTTTTAACCTTACTTCCATAATATGGGTACCTGTCAGTTATGTTGTTACTGTGGAAGAATGTTTAAGTAAGCGGAACACTTCTGACGAGATAAAGTAACTTTATAAGATTTAGAAGTATGTACATTCCATGTAACTTTAGGAAAATATTTTGAATTTTCTTGTAAACATTTCTTGCTGTCAATAATATCTAACGTATTTATTATTTAATACATCGAACAACGTTATAAAGTACTCAATTGACTTCAATTCTAAACTTTCCAGACGTCATTTTTTGCAACTTTCTTAGAAACCATAATATAAATGCTCTGCAGCGTACGTCATGTTAAAAAGCCTTCACAATGTTCCTTTCAATCTGTCTGCAGTATGTTTCCTCGTTTTTGGAATCCAACAACTCTTCTTTGTTACATCTGACTGGAAACTTATCATTATTCTCTTCTGACTCACAACGTACGCAATGCTGCTTGTAAGTACGACCACTTCGACTCAAAAAAATTATGATTTGATTGTAAAAAATTGTGATTTTTTTATAGTATCATCTAGATATTAATCGCCTTTTGGGATCTTTACGTAAGTCATTGTAATTGAACTTTTGATTGAGCATTCTGTGAGAAATGCGGTTTACTTATTCATAACTAGAAATATAATATTTCGCGGATTCAGTAAGGTTTTTTTTAAATCACCTGAAACTTAGTTGATAGTCCTAAGCTAGTCGAACGCCTATTATTCCATATCCCAAATCGCAACAGCAAACAGCAACTTAATTTTTATATTCCTCATTGCAAAACCAATTCTATACATAACTCTACAGATCTACAGATCGATGTATCCATTAAAGTTAAAGAATTATCACATTGACATTTTTAACTCAACTGTACGTGATATTACACTAAAATCCATTACACGACCGCACTCAAGCCAGATAACTTAAACCATATTTCCATTTACTCCTTTCCTTGATTCCAATCCTATGATTCCCTCCACCCACCTCTCTCCCTAATAACATGGTTAAGCTAACTGAATTAAAACTGTATATTGTCACACTTTACTCATGGATAGCATTTATCATTAGCAGTGGAAATTTATAATTGGCATGATTTATAATATATTGTTTAATTGTTGATTTGGTGTTACTACGTTTTTTATTTTGATAATAAAGTAAAGTAATGTTTTTTCTCGACCGTTTCAGACTATTTTTCTGAGAGCACTTAACCAAATATTTGGCTTCGAATCAACTTTAGCCTGAATTTGGAACTGGTCCTACACATTATGTGTTTAAAAATTGCTGTAAAATATCGTTAATATATAATTGCATTATTATTCAAAAATATTAGTATCCTAATTGATTGGCGGTCCGTCCTCTCTGCCTACCCCTGCAGAGAAACGGCGTGATGGTTAGTTAGTTTGTAGAAGTAGTAGTTTGTAGTTAGTAGAAGTTTGATTTTCAGAATAATTGATATCCAGAATAATCGATATCCAGAATAATTGATATCCTGATTAATTGATAACCGGAATAATTGATATCCAGACTCATTTATTTGCAAATTTATTTTATTGTTTTATTTATTATTTATTTTTGGAATATCTTAAGTTTTATTAATCGCAATGCCTGCAATACATACATATATTATTCAACCATTACTTACAATAAAAACCTTACAAATTTTCTTACAGCTACAGAGCGATATAAATTCTTTCCTAAAATAGAGTCACACCAATAAATTAGATTTTAATTTAAAAAATATATTTCTTCATGTGCTATATCAAAGCAAACACAATTATTTACTATAACTACAAAATGTCACATTCGTCTCTTACGCAGTTGTTTTTTTGTTTTTGTTTTGAGAATAGCTTTTAATACAAAGTTGATAGAAAAACATATAGAAACCATATGCAGCAGAGCTTTAAGAATGATCATTCCTTAAAATAATTTATTTTTAATATTTTCGATTTAGTCGCATTAGCAAAATGAATTCAATTGAAAATAGTCGTTTAATTTTAGTCCGAAGGTTGGAGGAGACATTGAGTTATATTATGTGTTACATGTTTAGTCTTCTTTTATATTTAATGATAGTTTGTTATTATTTTCATTTCTTTATTTCACACATTATTAAACAATAAAAACTATAACGCTTTGACTGCCCAACTGGGAACAAAACCCCGTTTTAGGGCAGTCAGTATTGAGCCAATAGTTAGTAAAAATTTCTCGAATACTTTGTTCCAGGAGTTGGCTTGACAAATTATTATTGTATCATGAGCAAATTTTATAATATCGCGATCAATTTTTAAATCAGAATGATCATTGATGTATTTTAAGAACATTAAAGGGCCTAGGAAACGACCCTGAGGCACTCTGTACATGTTTGAAATTGGATAACTGTTTATGCCGTCAATAATAACTTCTGTCTGTCATGAAACTTTTGAGCTAATTGAGTTCGTTTCTAGTAATTCCAAGATTGATAAGTTTATTAAAAAGTATTTCGTATGATATTATATCAAAAGCTTTGTATATATCGAAGTACGTTGAGATATCTTTGTTATTTTAGTCTAAATTAGTTTATAAAGTCAGTTACTGAAGTAATAGCATGTTTTGCGTTTCTGTAAACCCTGAAACCACGTTGATTGTTATAGTAAATGAATATTTTCTAGATAAAGGTGAAGTTGTTCATTAAAAGCTTTTTGTAGAATTTTAGACAAAGGGAAGAGTTTTTTAAAAATTCTGTGTAAATAAAATTTCATAATGTTGTTATTAAATTTGATTAACATTAAATTTAAAAAAAAATAATAATAATAAATGGCGTTCTAGGAATTAAAAACAAAAAGAATTAGGCCGTTGGTAAAAAAAACCTTCTATTAGCCAACGATTTATTAAGTATGTAAGCCTTTCAAGAAGTTGAACGTTTATAATTTGAATTATTATAGCGTCTATGCCGTCGGTTTCTGAAGAGCTAAACTTAAGTTATTGAATTAAATTTTTAACTTTGATTCAATAAACTGTTTGTATTTTGAAATGTTTATCTTAACTGGAAATTTAGGATAAAATATTGTACAAAAAAGTAGTTTATGGGAAGTTTTTGCATTATATTTTTGTAACATGTCTTTAATTAATAAAAAAATATACATTTTGTATATTATTTTGCATTGTTTTTCATTATACGCCGAAGTACATCACTTTCTGATGATATTTTTGCTGACATTACTTTCTAATATACCCTCAATATTTGCGTAATTTTGATTTATGTAAATTATCACCAATGTAGGATTATATGTACATAATACATAATTTTAATAAAATGATTTACATAAGTAATTAGTATAAACTATTAATTCTTATCCAATTTAAAAATAATAATATGTTCCCTCTGCACTGAGTAGGTATACTACACCGGAGCTCGAACCAGTAAGTGCCTGAATTTGTTGTAATTCGAGCATTTTATGCAATTTAAATTGATGAAGGCACGAACGAATGAAAACAATTTCTACCTTGTCACATTTTTTCCGTTTTTTTTTTCTATCACAAAACATTCATAAACATTATAACTGCCAAAAAACCTGTCCTATTTCAGCCTTGTATGTTTTCGAAGATCCAAACATCTCTCTTCTACTATCCATCATCCACGTTTCTTCACAAAGGAACAAGATATGCCAGACGCTTGAGTGAAAATTGTTTCAGTTATTCGCAAACAAAGCACCTGCTGAATGTTTCATCTGAGCACAACTTTGACTTTGTGGAGCATTGACGGATATATCCCCATACTCACTTTGCTTCTGAGGCTCATTGTATGGAGATAGGGATGTATCAATGTGTGAGCATTCATGATCATCTCAACGTTGGTTTTATTTTGCAAATAAGTAAGTCTGGATATCAATTATTCTGGATATCAATAATTTGAGAAATAAATGATTCTGGAAATCATTTATTATGGAAGTCAATTAATCTGGAAATCAATGATTTTTTAAATTAATCATTCTGGGAATCAATGATGCTGGAAAATATTGATTTTGGATAGCAATGATTCTGGAAATCTAAGATTTTGGAAAGCATTAATTCTGAAAAATTATTTAGAAAATAATAAATTTGGAAGCAAATGATTCTGGAAATCAATAATTTTGGAAATTGATGAATCGGGAAAACAACGATTTTGGATACTAATGTTTTCGAATAATAATGCAATTATATATATTAACGATATTTTAAGGCAGTTTTTAAACAAATTCAGGTCAAAGTGGATCCGAAGTCGAAGATTTGGTTAAGTGTTCTCAGAAAAACAGTCTGAAAAGGTGAATGCAATAAAAGCATTGAAAACTAGAAAAAACAAAGCAGACTAGAGTTTTTTTTTCAAAAGCAGACTAGAGTTCTTCTCTGGTCTTCTGTTTTCTTCGGCTCAACAAGATTGAATTAACAATTTTTTATTTTAATATTTTCTAAGAATCAGTATTATGTTAAATTGATTCACAAATAAAATGATAAAATTAAGGGAAAAATTTCCATTTGATTTTATCTGCGTAGACAACAACCAGACATTGGTCAGGTTATGTTTATTCTTGTGAAATTGCGAAACCTGCAAAAAGGAAATTAAAAGTACGAGTACACAGGCTTTGACTTTGAACGCCAATTATTGGCATGGAATGGTTAGAATGGAAAATGTATCTCATTACTAACACAATATTTGAAAAATGGAGAGTTGGCATTATCTACACCCTGGTACCTATGCTCATAATACCAGAATGTTTTTTGGGGACTTCGATTTGATTCTAGATATATGTAAATAAATTAAAAATATACGCAGTAGATATAAGTACATAAAATATAAAATGCGATGAAAATACAATAGAATGTGGTAAAATGTTTCGACAGCTCTGATAGAATCCCAATTCTGGGTTGGCGAAGTTAATCTGGAGAACCAGATGAGAAAAAGGTGACAAGAAGGACTCGAGAGAAACTGGAGGATGCCACGGAAAATGAATAGGCCTACCTTGGTTCGTGGCTATCCTTTAGCACTTAATTCACGTCACTGAAACTTCACGGTAATCCAGAATTGGCCAGATGCTCCGGTCGCGGCTTTGAACGCTTTACGTTACTGCGCGACGAGCGATTTGAAATCGAACTGACGTTTTTGGCACTTTCTTCTTCCAGTGACAAAGGGGATGATCGGATTGAAAGGGGGGGGGGGGTAGTCGACAATTATACATTTACGATGCCAAAACATGAACTTTTTCGAAACAAATATTTATTTATACATAAAAAAAAAACAGTGACGCATTGCTAAAAATAAGTAAAGCTAATAAAGTTGTTATATTACGGCAATAAAACAACCACCTTAGAGTTGTAACGGTAAACCGCTAGTTTTTTATGCAATGTAACTACGCCTTTCCATGCTTGAAACTTTGGTACCATAAATACACTCCTATTTTTAGACAAACAATATTTTTAAACAACCCCCTGTGGAGTTCATTCATTATTAATGTTTGAAGGTTGTAACCATTGTGAAAGTTCCTGAGTTTCATGCAGTATGTAAACAAGGGGGACTATTATCAGAGCTTAAAGTTTATTTTGCGTATGACTCTTTTGGCTCACTTGTTCACTTTTAAGCCGTAGATATCACACAGAAATAAATTTTCTAAAGAACTTGTGATTTCCCACTCTCTTTGCATAAATAATATAATATTTTAGAGGAATATCTTACATTAACGCTGATGTTTTCATCAAAACGTCGACCAACTAATAGTATACGTTATATAGATGTGTACAAATCCTATGCGATATAAAAAAAAATCAGATAAATTATTTCAATTTCACAACCGTTTTTAGCTGAGCTTGATAATTCAAGTCGAAATAAAACGTTTTTTGATCAATTCATGCAAAAACCTTTTTTTTCTGTGTAAAGGAACATTGATTTTAAACTCTACAATATGCTTGAATAAATCAAGTTAAACTTTGTTGCATAATATTAACATTAATTGAACGCCAGTAAATTGCACAAAAGTCACTTTGAGATGTTCAACTCTCAGTGCATGTTTATTCATGAAATTGGTCCCTTAACTTTAAGGGTAACTCTGAATAAAACTGTACAACTAGTATTGTTATTGATTAAGAGGAACGGTTGCGTAGCCTATTTTATACACAACGAAATTTTGAATTTGTTGCCAAAATACTAACCTAATCCAAAGATGATATTTAATTTCATCAAAAGGTATAGCAAACATCTGGTACGGATTAGAAGTATTTTAAATATGTATATATATTTATTAACTTACAAATTAAAGGTCATTAAAGAAATCGAAACTTGAGCAAACATTTGAGGGTGATAAAAAAAACAAGGTTTTTTTTTTTTTTTACCTTGTCTACTATGAAAAATAAATAAAGAATAATAAATTATTGAAATAAGCATTATGATGGACTTAAATTTAGATTAAAAACGACCTATTTACTTTGGAACACAAACTTATCGTACATAATATAAAATATCGATACGAAAAAACGTTTTTTATAAAGAGATTTTTTTTTGTAGCGATATTTACATATCAGATATGGCAATTTAAAAAAAAAATACAGTAATAGTAATAATAACCAATAATTGTGAAAGTTGCCCCTAAAATCGTTAAAAATTGATTCATTTAATGGCCTATCTTTCATATTAATTTAAAACAAAAATAAATGAAATACTTCTAATCCGTATTAGATATTTTTAGTATGCCTTTAATTTAAAAATAGATCATTCAGTTATGGTGGGTATAAATTTTGTATGAAACAGAGCGCGCAGCCGTTCCTCTTAAAGACAAATTTTAACTAAGGCTGTGATTGTCACGTCGACCATCTAAAAGCACGATATTAGTTTTAAAATTTAAAGATTTCTTCCCTTACTTACTGATAAAATAATCAATTTTTCTAAGGTGTGTTTTAATTTTTACAAGACGGTTTATATTCTCGTACCGAAAATATATAAAATCTCTTTACATCGTTTGTAGCTAATAAAATAGATAGGTTACTAACATAAAAAAAGGAGAAACTTCACCTATTTAATCGTTAAAATTATAAAAAAGCCAAATTAATAAATAGTTTAATGATACATTTACACACTTGTAATCTAAATTAAGTACACGTATTTGGCTACCTTTATGGAAATAAAATCTCTTTTACATTACAGAAATTGATATGCCTGGTATTTTATTATAATTGAAGGTTTTTTGTGAAGGTGAACCCTTTAAAATGTTGAATGAATGTTAATTATAACATAATATCATGTATTACCCATGTTAGTAGATATATCATGGTGCTGACTATAATATGTATCCATTTGAAATGTTTTCCATATATTTTTGGTGTATTTTCGTTACGATTTCGAAAAGGTTAAAAACGTAACTTAACTGAACTTACACTGTTCATTTATTGTCAACAAAAAACCATAAGAAGATATTATCTGACTGTACGAAGTAGCAAAATCTTTCGGAAGAGAGCTGTGACGTTATAAGATTTGCTCACCTTTTTCTTTAATATTAACCGTTATCGCGTAGCTTTAGTTAGGTAAATTGCGATGCAGCGTTATAGCGCTGCGTTTTTCGGTGTGCTTTTTGTCGTCCTCGGGAGAGGACGTGTTCAATTTGAGCGTGGTATATTGCGGTTGGGGCGTGTCTTGATAACTGTATTTATTGTTTGTCTTGTTAAAATAATTACACCCTAAAGTGAATCGATATTTTTCACCATGTCGGAAGTTAGTTCTATTGCGGATGATCGTTATGTATCAAATAACAGCGGCACTACGGACGACAAGACTTTTGTTCCCATAAATTAAGACAGGAACGACGGAAGTCACATTATTGTACATCGCAATAAAAGATTGCGAATGGAAACTGAATCTTCGGATTCATTTTCAAAAACACAATTGGGAAGTGAAATAATCTTATACGAGTATATATATTTTTTTTGTAGTTGTAAATTGTAAATTTTTTTTTATTAGAACTATAACATTCGTAAAATGTCATTCTTTACATATATAATTTCAAAAAAAATGTCATTAAAATTGGTTGATCTGTCCAAGTTATCGAATACCATACTTTTTTTGTTTAAAAACACAGAATATCAGTAGCAATTCATATACATACTTGCAAAATAAGCATAGCACTAAAATGGTTAGTAACAAATTAAATAGTTAAAATTATTATGTGAGTGAACACAAACAATTTCTAGAATTAAAATCATTCGTCGAATTTTTCGAATGACCGGATGAAATATTGAAAAAAAAAAACAAAACATTCGTCCCAGCCCTGGGGGATTCCTCGTGATTGCACCAGTTCAAATAAAATTTTAAACACACCTGTGATTTTCAGAAAATTCTATTTCCAGAATTTAATTTAGGCGAGTGGTTATTTTTTTCATGCGTAACCGATAAGTTTCGAACAACATGGAAATTTTGTATTATTTTTTCACACAAAATAGCAAAATGCGTACAATTTTTTAGAACACCTTTCAAGAAACTGAATATGGATACAAACTTGTTAATGCATAACTTTATCTGAACAGTAGCTGGGTACATATTTTGTGCAATTTTAAAACAAAAAACTTCCATTATGGGCACATAAAAAAAATATTCTGTAAGTTGCGACCAACATTAAAAAATAATATTAAACTTATCTATCCAACTTAACAAATGTATTTTAGAACAAACACGAAAAAAAAAATATAAACAATTTAAATGTTAAAATGCCAGATAAGTTGCACGATGTCTCGCTACATGAACTCGCACATGGGTCTACAGATGTCAATATATATGTCCACATTAAATTGTCAGTATTGCAGATTTCTCTTTTGTCATCACGCCTTTAGCATATCGTCAATTGTGGTTGAGATTGTTGAATATTACATTTTTTCACCATGCTTTTTTTGATGTTATAAATGTGCCTCTAAGAATATTTTAAAAGCGACTTTTAACTAATAGAAATGTTTTTTATAAAAAAGTTGTTTAAAAGTTCCTTAAGTGATCTGAAGGGTAATGTTGAGAAGTTACTGAAATTTCGCACCGCCTGCTGTATACTGGAAGTACGTCGCACCGCTCCGTGTGCTGGTGCCAATATAAATATATGGAAGGGAGCGATGTGCTCTCGGAATTACGTATTCTGTTTATGTCGATTCCTTACCGGACCCTCAGGGAGTAACCATATACACATTTACGTAATAAAAATTAATATTTTAGTAATATCAACGTCTTCGAATGATGGAATTCAAAGTGGGGTGCTGAGGTTATTTAGCCATTTGACTGATTTTGAGTCATTTTTAGTCATCAAATACATAATACATAAATATTAATTTCTGCATTTTCTGATTATTTAATATTCATATACATAGGTAGTCATAATACTAAATATATTGTATACCGAAATCTGTTAACAATAATACATTTATCAGTGTTTTCCCGTTGAAATTTCATGAAAAATAGTATGAAAAATAAAAAATTTCTAACCTGCAAGGGTCCCAGACTATAACTCCCAGCCCGGGGCAACCACTCGGCTCCAGAGCCTCGCACTCCCTCGGATTGCACACACAGTCCCACCCCTGCGCCAATGGGGGTAGGCAGAGAACCAGTAGCACCACAAACAGCAGCAGCGCCAGTCTTCTCAGGGGAACTCCGTGAAACCCCCCACTGCCACTGCCGCCGAACCAAAACATGCTGAACTTGGAAAAACGACTGTGGTGAACCTTCATATTTCACATGAATAAATTTTTAATCACTTTGTTTGAAGATTTAAACTAATTTTTATATCACTATTGAAAATTTTGTCACGGAACACAGACTTTAAAATATATTATGATAGTCCAATCAGCACCTGAAACAAAGAGAAACAGTTTTCAGCATTAGTAGTCCGCAATATAAAGTGTATATTAATAGTATAGAACACTTTCAACAGAAATTTATAAAATATCTCATCTACAAATTCAACAATAACTTTCAATGTACCTTTCAGAAACTGATTTAACATTTCTGCATAGAATTCTAAATAATAATTTCGACTGTACCGAACCTCTGTTCGTAATTAATTTCAGAATTTCTTTGAAACGTACCCGCCATACAGCACTATTCCACACGCAAAACAAAACAAAAACAGCTGCGAACAATTAACCGTGGTTTTCATTAATTCAGTAGTATGCACCGAAACAACTCTAACATTGATATTTTTTTCAGATTCACGGACCACATTTAAAAGGAGCAACTTGACAATTATACAAACTGCTCAATGCGCATACATATGGCATCACTTCTATAATATATAGATCACCACATATCACACCTACAAACACATTCAAACATACACACACACGTATACACTTCACATTTCAAACGGTAAATACATGTATAAATAAGACATTACAAGGAAACAAGGATCATAGGTATCCACCTATTGTTTCTATAATAAAATAAATACATTATTAAAGGTAAGGTCAGTATATGATTTCATGGTGTCTTTAGTTGGGAGAGAATTGTAGGTAATCCACTGATTAAATGGGTTGACGATTTGAAGAGAACTGCAGGCTTTGGGTAGGTGAGTAGCCGGCAAATCAGGAAAAATTTAAGGGACTCATATAATATTATTTCCAAAGCTGGACACTTGATTGCTCATGAAAAGAAAGATACTGATGGTTTTTGTGTTTAGGTTGTAGAACTGCATTTAATAATTTAATTTAATATTTTCTTCAATAAATAATGCGAATACAAGTGGTCTACAATTACATAAATTTTGTTTTGAAAATTAGAAAAGGTGTTAATAGTCAATTAGGTAAATATTTTTGATATTCTTTTACTTAAATTTAATTTCACTTTAATACCATATTTAGAATATTATTAATATAAATTTTAATAATAATAACTGTCATTATATAATTTTCTTGTTATTTTCTTGATTTTATTTGTATCAAAAATAAAATTTCTAAAATAAATTTTTTACTTAATATTTCATTATTATTTTTTTTCTAATATCATGAAAATTTCTAATATAAATTTATTGCTTAATATTTTATAAAAACTAAAAATAAGTGAACTATTTTTATTTAATTACTTTCATCACTTATTGTTAACTTTTTTTATGTGGAGAGGTCAAGGGGGCTTCCACAACCGGCCTCTCCAGATCCGGCCCGTCACACAGCTGTGGGCAGTCACAACCGCCGCCAAGTCCTGGAAATACACCATGAACCCGGGTACCCCTGCTAAGTCACCAAACGTATCAAACTAATTGGGGTAACCTATTTTAGAGGTGTTGGTTCCCGGTACGGCGGTAAACATACAACCTTTCAAAAATTAAAATTATTACATTTATTATTTCCCCGACTAAAAAAAAAAGTACAGTTCACTCCTTTTGTCAATATATGAACTGTGAATATAAGCTATTTGAGTTCATGGCCAAAAGGTATGGAAAATATTTCATATAAACCATCTCTGGTTATAAGTTCAATACGTATTATTCACAGTCTGCGAATAATATTCCACTAGTGTTAAATTCTGCTCCAGTCTATTGGATTTAGAAAAGACTAACATTGAGTAAAAACTGTTTGTGACACCATTATTTTTCCCTTTTTATTCGTACTACAGAATTCTGATGGAACAAAAATATTATTTGTACAGCACGGAATTGAATTTTTCTTTGACTGCCTTTTATATTTCGGGAAAATATTGTGTTGATGGGTATAACTTTTCTATGTAGTTTTAAGTGCCCACTGTTGTCATTAGAAAAAAACTTGTGGCTATTATAATTTATGCTATCTTGAGTAAAATACTTGTTCTGAAATATGTTCGTACGGTCAGTGGCTGAATTGGCATCGCGTCTGGGTATCACCCAGGCGTCGTGAGTTCAATACCTCGGCTGGCTAAGTCCTTCATCACGACACAAGCAACATCTTCCGCTTACTGTGATAGTAGTAGAAGATTTTCTAATATTGTCAGGTTATTCGTAACCAGGGAATATTTGTCTTTCTTCTTAAAACTTTTTTTTTTTTTTTTAAACACTAATGTATAAAATGTAGACATTTTTGTCGATAATTTGTACATTTTCAGCAACAAATAATCTGGTATTAGTTTAAAATATTTGACAGCTCTTTGTCTCTTGCTTTTATTTGTCCGAAACGTTCATTAAAATGGATAGAGCGTTAAAGTTTTTTCATAATTTTGATTTTTTATGATCCTTTGTCTGTGCTCACGCCAGTTTATTAAAACCTACCGTCAATCATATGCGATTGCGAAGTCCCCCAAATTCATTCCCTTCATCCCTCCTCCAGTCCTTGCTCCCGAGTTGATCAATTGTCCAAGGTTCATTCCAAATCAAGCCGCCGCCGCGAGAACTGAGCAGAAGTAAAGTGTCACGGGGTCCGGATCCCACACTTAGCGACGAGCTGCCGGTGAGACGCAACCCGCTATACCTTACCCGCCATTGCCCGGTTAGACGCAAGCAAGACGCAATCCGCCATGGGAGAACGAGAGTAATCAGTGTCAATTGGTGAGTCCTTTTTTCCATCCATATCTCCATCAACATTTCCTGATAATTGATATCCATGATCGAGTATTTGTAATTTTTGTAATTTATGTTTAATCAATGAGCTTTTATTACTGGATTGTTCGCACGTAAGTGAAAACACCTGTAAAACCCAGGGTAGATAAATAAATGAATGTAATTTTCTTTTTAAAAAATAAACCCATGATAATGTTAGCAGCTTTAAGCTACCCAATACAAAAAATACACTGTGCATAAGGTAGGAAAGATTACCATTCTGATAAATAGTAAAATTCTACTTAGTGAAATCGTTTTCGCAATAAACAAAAAAAAATCGGTTTGAGGAAGCCAAAGATCTATTAATATACGTTTTGTCCCAGGCTTTGCGGGAAATGTAAAAAAGATTGTGTTTTTCTTAGCATTTTTTTTTCTTTAGCCAACGTAAACTGTTTTAGTAACAAGCTCAAAAGAAATGTCAAATGATTTCGCTTTCAGAATATCCAATCGACTATTCCTTCAGATCTAAAACCAATTTCCTAAAAATATAGGATTTTTATGAGGGTGTAAATAGGTTATGTGATGAACTGTTATGCTCGTAGTATTAAAATGTTACGAATAGAGAAATAATCGTCGCTTTAATGTAATTTACTCGTTTCATTTACTGGCAAAAAAAAAAAAAACTACAGACAGGGTTACGTTAAAGTCCAATATTAAAGTTTAATCATTCTTGAAAATAATATTAACATAACCTAAATGAAACATGAAAACGGAAAAAATGACAGAAAATAAAAAGATTTCAGTCGCATCTGGGACTCGAACCCAGGACCTCTGCCTATCCGGAGCAACCGCTTAACCATCTTAGCTAATGAGATCAGTTCAATTTATGTCATCTTCCCCGATATCATATCTCAAATTCAAGATTGGTCATTATTGTTCTCCATTTTTTTCCCATATTATTAACAGCTATCTATATAATGATTACAAAGTTCCTAAGGAACACAATTGCAAACTAGGCAGTGTCTTGGATAAATATCCAATTTTTTTTTATTTATATCTAACCAAACCAAAATTACCTTACATAACATAAGTAAACGCTTCCAGTTCTGACGTTTACATAGCAAATTCGGTAAATTTATGTGAAACCGCACATATGACCTAAGTACTCCCAATTCTAAGAAGCTAATGGGACTATACATCCCCATCTGTTTGAAATAATAATATGTTTCTATATACCGGTGAGATTTAAAAATTCAAGCTTTTACAAGTATACATGCATTACAAGCACATATATATGTTCAATTTTGGAATAATTTATTGAAGCTGATTAATATATGTTTAATCATTGATGATAATCTTAACAACTCTCAAAATGAAAGATGAAACCAAAAAGACAGAAAAGAAAAAGGTGTACGGATAGATAAATCCGAAACACTATCTACAAAGATTACGATTGGTAGAATCTTGTAGTAATGATAAAAAGGTAAGAGCCACAAATATATGGGAATTAACTGAAGATGATTTTCACAGTTCTCAGAAATCGAAGCACGTTACGGATAAAAATGACGGGAGGATTAGGGTAGCTGTAACTCTGTAAAAAAGTGGATTAGAGCGCAAGGTCCCAGATAGACCATGAGGTCCTGGTTTCGAGTCACAGCTACACCGTTATTTTTCGCTCTTCTATTATCATTTCATGTATTATTTTAGAAAGGGTCTTAGTATCCCAACATATTTTTAAAACTGTCATGTATTATTTCAGAAAGGGTCTTAGTATCCCAACATATTTTTAAAACTGTCATGTATTATTTCAGAAAGGGTCTTAGTATCCCAACATATTTTTAAAACTGTCATGTATTATTTCTGAAAGGGTCTTAGTATCCCAACATATTTTTAAAACTGTCATGTATTATTTCAGAAAGGGTCTTAGTATCCCAACATATTTTTAAAACTGTAATGTATTATTTTAGAAAGGGTCTTAGTATCCCAACATATTTTTAAAACTGTAATGTATTATTTCAGAAAGGGTCTTAGTATCCCAACATATTTTTAAAACTGTAATGTATTATTTCAGAAAGGGTCTTAGTATCCCAACATATTTTTAAAACTGTAATGTATTATTTCAGAAAGGGTCTTAGTATCCCAACATATTTTTAAAACTGTCATGTATTATTTCAGAAAGGGTCTTAGTAACCCAACATATTTTTAAAACTGTCATGTATTATTTTAGAAAGGGTCTTAGTATCCCAACATATTTTTAAAACTGTAATGTATTATTTCAGAAAGGGTCTTAGTATCCCAACATATTTTTAAAACTGTCATGTATTATTTCAGAAATAGTATTATTTTTAAAACTTCAGAAAGGGTCTTAGTATCCCAACATATTTTTAAAACTGTCATGTATTATTTCAGAAAGGGTCTTAGTATCCCAACATATTTTTAAAACTGTCATGTATTATTTTAGAAAGGGTCTTAGTATCCCAACATATTTTTAAAACTGTAATGTATTATTTCAGAAAGGGTCTTAGTATCGTAACATATTTTTTAAGACTGTGTGTAGGTATTGAAAGATCAAGCGGAAGGCTGCCGCGATAACTCAATAGTTCAGAAATCCAATGAACTAGAATTTCTTTGTCGCATTAGAAGAATTCGTGACCTTTCTTCTGAGGTTAGAAATATTTAAACGATTAAAGGGCTACTTCACCATCATCTCAATAGCGCTCCGTGTGCGATAGAAATATATTTGCATTTCACATACTCAGAATGGCACTATTGAGAGTAAATGAAATGCAAATTTATTTCTAATCAACACATAGCGCTGTTGAGATGATGGTGAAATAGCCCTCGAGTATAATATATTATCAATTTGCACAGAAGGGGGCTTTTTTCTGATCGGTTTCGATCTTGCAGAGGATGCTGCGGGTTGCGTATCAACATTATAAAATTCCATTATAAAAACACTTTGGTAAAATAATTCATTGTTGTTCCTAAAAGCTTTTTTACATTGAGTCTAATTTACGATTCATGGTTTCCGGATAGGCAGGTACTAAGGGCAATATTACCTTTCTAAACGTAAGTCAACTATTTAGGAAACCGTTTCTCTACATTAAAGGTTAAATATTTGAATATAAGTGCGTACGTCAGCTTAAAAGCAAATTAATGTATTTTATAACCCGACGGGGTTATCAACCATTGATTTTCAAGAGACGATTTTTATCACCGTGATAATGTTTCCTTATTTACTATTATCTGCTCACGCTCACATGGTAAAAGGTTGAATGTCACATAATTCCTATTCTAAAAGGCTTCTTCTCCACAAGCTTCACAATTTTTTTTGTGGTTCTGCCACTGAGAACTGCATTACAACTTTAATTGCTCTTAAACAAATATCATGATACTCAGAATGGAAGCAGAAGGACTGTAGGATTGATATCAAAATTATTTAAAATTAAACAAAAAAATGCATGTTTTTATGGCGAAACTTTAATATGCAATATTATGTACAATAAAATACACAAATTTTTTTTAAACTTTTATTCATAGTTAATTACAATTCTTGATTTCATAACTTCTCTAAACTTCTCC
Organism: Halesus radiatus; assembly: GCA_022606495.2. NCBI lineage: Eukaryota > Metazoa > Arthropoda > Insecta > Trichoptera > Limnephilidae > Halesus > Halesus radiatus. Next base: position 123,503 of record JAHDVE020010772.1, on the reverse strand, counting down.
GCACCATCTCTCCGCATACTTTTTTATTTTTTTATTATTATTAGTCACACATATATTCATTAGTTAAAAAGCATTCTCACCCCAGACAAAATTAATAAGAAATTGTATGAACATACGTAATAAGTACTTTAACAATGTAAATTATAATATACTAATCTTATCATTTGTAATAAAACGCACTGTTTGAGTCTGAATAAATCAATAAATAAATTATAAACACATTCATTTGTTTTAAACCACTTCAATTTAATATAATGAACAACTGGTTTCGGAAGTATCCTTCGTCGGTACTTAAAACTTTTTAAAAGGTTGGGTATCGCTGGTAAACCAACATGCTTTTCAGAGTAACCATCCCACGTTTTACTTGGTTTCCTTTCAGTCCGATATAAGAAAAGTAACTAACAATTTTCTGTAGATGTATGGAAATTTACGACTTGTATTCAAATTCCAAACGAAAAATTATGTACGTTTTCAGGAAAAATTGTTTTTTTCCTTCCTTCTAACTTTTTCTTCAATATTCTGTCTTCCAGATTCGGATGCAAACTTTTATTCAATTTTTCCAAAAATGCTGATAATTTTCTTATGATTTTTTTTTACTATTCATAAACTTAAACCTGAAGAAAGTTTTATGAATCCACGTAAATGTGAAGTAGCAATCGTTTCATACATTTTTTAAAACTACAGCAACCTCAATCGCCATTCATCATTATCTTAGTACAGACGGACAACATACCGCACGTGAGCCGGTTGCAACTAGCAAATAAATAATTAAATCAAAACGGAAAAAAAAACAAAGTAGACGAAATGTGACTGTAATAGTGTATTCGGGCCTTCTCATCAATATTCAAATATTTATTAATTTACTTGCTAAAAGCGGCTGAAGCGTATTGTGCGGCCTATCTGTAAGAAGCACACTCTCTACTCATAGCATTGGCATCAGTCAATTAAAAACTTTTATATAAAATACCTGCTACCATAATCGTTCTGTAATTTAAGATTACTATAATAATCTTCCTCTATTACACAAAGAAGAATGTCGCGGGGGGTGTCTGTTTGTTTATACAAACATACAGTTTTATTCCGAGCTTGATGAAATTTTGCAAACTTGACCTTCAAAACAAGAGAAAGCTCATTGTCTACATGAGACCATCCCATTCTTTAAAGTAGAATTTTGGTATTTCTTAATAAAATATTGCACGCTTAACGTTCAAGATAAGAGGAAAATTACTGGATAGGAGTAGTGGTAGGGTTAACTTTAAAAAAACCCCGAACGGTGCCGGGTATTTCAGCTAGTAATTTTATAATTTGATTATAATGATAACATAATTTTAAATATTGAAAATAATATTAATAAAGATAGAATGAAACATGAAACCGAAAAGTCGCAGAAAAGGAAAAGGTAACGATGGCAGCTGGGACTCGAACTCATTCTAGAGTTGTCAATATTTCCTTCTATTATTAAAAATGTATGTTACAATAGGGTTTATAGGCTTCAATAAATTATTACAAAAAAATATATATGTATATATATATATAATAATAATAATTGAATAATTGCTGCAATTCAGTTTCCCCAATAAAAAATTACCTAAACCGTGCAATAACGCTACTTTAACCAATATCGACGAAAATCCAGTCGATAATTAATCGTCGCACTATTAATCTGCTACAACAAAAGATAACATAATAATTTGTAAAACAATTAAAATTGTGATATCATTCCACAAAAAAATGTTGAGATCTTCATTTGTCATTTATTACACGAATTCAAATATTATGTTATTTTCATACTTTGCATACTAATATGCCTTTTTAATTTATCAGTAGCTTCATTGAATGTTATCAAAGAAGAGTGTTCCGAGCGGTGTTTGTTTGTTTGTTTGTTTGTTTGTTTGTTTTTTGTTTGTTTGTTTGTTTGTTTGTTTGTTTGTTTGTTTGTTTGATTGTTTGTTTGTTTGTTTGTTTGTTTTTTTGTTTGTTTGTTTGTTTGTTTGTTTGTTATGCATACAAATCAATAGTTTTATTCCTAACTGGATGAAATTGTCCACACCTGACTTGTTAAGAGGAAAGTCTCTGTTTACATGATATTTCGACAATCCACCCCTATCCCCCTTTCCTACTCCTTTAAGCCGAATTTTATTACTTCTTGAAACTTTTTTGCTTATTTGACGTTCAAAATAAGAAGAACAACCTCAAAACTTTACTCAACACTATTCACAGCCTCTGGCAACTGCGGTTACTTCAGCTAGCTATATAACTATGTAAATCAATAAATCGCGATATTTTTATACTCATACACAAGGAGAGCACCTCTGTGGTTAGCGTAATTATTTTAATTTGTTTTTCTTAATATAATTATATTAAATCGATTAAAAGAAAATATATTACTGTTGTAACGGTTTGATCTAGTCACCCCGTTCAATTGTATAAAATTTTCGAAATTAAGAAGAACAATCATGAACATCCTTATTTAAAATAAGAATAAGACTGTCGGCTAACCGTACAGATCTCTAGGAGGCCTACTATAGTCTTCGTAAGACAGCACCACGGCACAGGCTGTTCCACAGCACAATAACCATTTCGAGGTAACCACGGACAATTAAAAAAAACCCTCTCCATATCAGCATGTAGTATTCCGTTTATTGTTCGGTTGCTTAGCTTAAATTCGTTATTTTACAGTAACGTGGCGCCCATCTTAATATAGAGACAATCCTTCATTTTACAGACACAATTAGGAATTTCATAAACCATGTAGATTTTCTTTTCAGCCCTCTTTATTGACAATTCATTTTGGAGATTGTTACACCCCTGTAGATATTAAAATTTAATATGAATCTCGAATGTTGTTAATATAACTTTCGCTACCCAAGCATGCTCTATGTGATAAAACGTTGTTTTACTGAATCAACCTTTTATTTTAATCATAAGCTAGTTAAGCGCACTGTTACACTGTGTCACATGGAAAAACATTAACATGAAAAAAATAAAAAACACCTTCATTCTATTATTGTCAAATCAATATCCCCCACCAGCATTATCCAATTGTTTTTTAAGATGTTAAATTATTTTTTTTAATCTTTAAAAAAAAATTATGATAATTATTGTTACTTAGTTTAAATATCTATTTATTTATGAATAAAGTTCTGCTGGATATTTAAAAAGTGACACTCTCTAGTGACATATTAAAACATTGTATATGTCACTATTTAAGTCTAATTCGAATACAATTCCACAATTTGGTCTCCGAATTATAAAGTTCATTCGCACTCTATTGAAAGAATCACAAGTAAATTCTTATAAAGATACGACAATTTCAGAATGGATATTCCTAGAGAATGCATAGACTGCTATTATCAACATTATTCATTAAATTTAGAAAAATTATTTGAACTTAGAATTATTTGCGATTTAACATGTTTATTTAAGATTATTAATTGAATGTTTTATACCCCTTAACTCCATATATTTGATTGCTTTTCAGATACCTGGTAGGGCAAGACAGTGCCTAGCATTTTATTATGACGATTCAACTTCATCGTCATAATAGGATTCGACATCTGAGGGAAAAATACTTGGATATTGTTGCATTAGTACGGTTTTTTTCATTGAGCAGAGCTAGGTTATTTTAAAATATTTAACGCTGGATGAAAGCGTTAAATTGTATTGTTTCTTTTTTATGTTATCTATTATAATACATATGTACCTTTTCAATATTATAAATGTAAATGTTCATGTAAAAGTCTGCAATGGGCGTAAATAATTATATTATTATTACTCGTGACAGCTGTTTCACCTTCCGAAAGTATTATCAAACTACGGTGAAGCCACTTACAAACAATCTGTTTATATTATTTCCATACAAGTTATTATTAATTTTCTTACACATGTCAATTCAATAACTAATAAAGGTTTAAAAATGCTTGTCTTCATTCTCTTATAAATTCCAAAGATTTAAGGAATATCTCAATACTAAAGTTATTACACTATTCCTTATATTGCAAAGTCAAGTCGAACATAATTCTTCTATGTGGTCCCCTCGAAATAAAATTCACTCCGATTCCATTGAAAAAGTTCAACATGAATTTCTAAGATATGTTAACTATGAACTCGGATTACCTATTGAAAGTATAAATTACAATTACTTAACGAAAGAAGAAAAATTGTTAAAACTCTCAGAGAGTAGACTTGTTTCCGACCTAACTCTTATTTTTTAATTTTTTAATGGTTTTATAGACAGCTCTGATTTAGTCAGTTTAATTAAATTACTATTCTACCATTACTAGAACTGCTCGATCAAAAACAACAATAATTTCGGAACTACGTCATTAAAATGTTCAACTGCACGGGATGCAAATACAAAAATACTGTTATTGCATACACCCTCAACAATTATTATTAAGATACGAGTGTAGAGTATAAGTATTACTGAATGTGCTGTGTATTTTGTATATTTGCCTTTGTTGCAAATTACTTGGTTGTACTTACACGATGTTATTGATTGAATTTGTTTGAAGGACATTAATATTTCGTTGCTGTATTTCATGAAGGCTATCTTTTCTACCTATGTACCTACTGTGGTGTGTTTTGCACCCGTATCACTATTGTAATTTGAATTTCATAACAAAATATGTAAAAGCCCAAATAGGGCGTATGCTATATAATAAATAATTAAATTATGATGAACTTCAAATGTTCATTTCTATTACCAATGCCGTTATTAATTTCCAAGTAGCCAGCCCTTAAGGGTCATAACATTTATAATCCTTAAATAGGGAAACTTTGCAGTGTAATAACCATTAAAATAACCGTTAATTTAATCGGAAATTAAAAAGGGTATTGGTAATAAAAATGGAAACGTTTTTAGGGCATCATTATAAGCACCAATATAGAAATAATATTCATTGATCGTCTGTAAGTGACTTCACCAAAGTTTGATAATGCTTTCGGTAGGCGAAAGAGCTGTCACGCGCAATAATAATTACCTAGAACTTTTTTTATGAACAAACCGCTTTTTTTAACTAAACATTGATAATAAATTTATTAAAAATTACTTTGTAATCACCACTTCATTAATATACAAATATCAGCGGTTATCATTTGTCTATACTTGATTGGTGATTACAAAATAATTTTTAAATAATTTATTAATAATGACGCAACAAAGTGAATACCAATATTTTGAAGAAATTATAAACATTAATAGTTAATATTAAAAAAAAAATTGTCTTTATAAAACACCAATACTAATTTTCTAATAAAAAATCTTATAATAAACACTCAAACTCGTAAATTTTGTTATTTTACATATTATTTAGAACAACGTTTTATCCACATTACTCATATTATCGTTCCGTTTCCTCGTCGTTATCCTTCGTTTTACAGCAGACCTTCCGTACAGTTATAATATGCACTGAGGCCTAGAATAACAAAGGAGTTTCAGCGGAGTATTTCCTGAAAATCATGCATAAATGAAGAGTTGTTTACCTTCCATGGAGAAACAATTGACTTCCCAAACTGCATCGCTCGGGGGTGGGTGGGAACGATACATATTTATACTAAGGGCTGTTGCCATCCTTATTGTGCCGGAATGAAAGGAAACAAACTCCGGACACATACAGGACATGTGGGATAGTTGGCTAAATGATTTAAGAAGCCTTCTCAAACATTATTAAACCTACAATAATATCAGACAAATAATGACTAATAGGATAAAAGTTAATTTTATGTAATAAAAAATTAACAAATACCTTTTTTTCACCGTTATTAAATGATTATATCGAAACATGTCAAGATTGATGTTTTCTTCTTCAGGATTCAAGGTATGCTGTAACTTTATAGTTTTCCTGGAGAATAAAACACTTTTTTTGAAACATGTTTATTTATTTATGGTCAATTACAATTACCATTTACGAACATTAAAAAAATATATATATTTACATGCACACAAACCGTTATTCTAGTACCGTAACACAATGGTTATCCAGCAAAAGATTATTGAAGAAAAAAATATTACAATGAAGTTTAAGCTTTAATAAGTACTTAAAAATTGAGTATTATTCCAAGACTTTTAGAAAAAGTCAATAGATGTCCCATATTAATAAAAATCGAATAGGTATATCCGAGACACCATCTAGACATAAATTCGGGTAGAATCTTGCAGTCACTACAGAAAGATAGCAGCCAAAATAAATATAAATTAATTAAAGATTACATTAATAATGTTCTTAAATTGAAGTATGATATCGACAAAAATTACCGAAAGCAATGAGGTGGCATTAGGTCGATTGGTGAGAGCGCAGGTCCCGGATAGACCGAGAGGTACTGGGCTCAAGTCCCAGATGCGACCGTTACTTTGTATATTCTCTATATCTTTTCTGTTTCTTATTTCATTTGAAATTAATTAATATTATCTACCATGATTGAAAAAAAAAATTATATTCACACGCCGGGATCCAAACTCGCGACCTCCGGATTCGTGGTCAAGGACCTTAGTCCCCCACCACGGAGTCCGTCAACTGCAAGTATATATGACATTTTTAAGTGAGGGGCTTCAATTTCTATGTCATCCTACTTTAAATCATACCTTAACGGTGAATCATTACAACACTTTTTGAATTTTTTTTATTAAGTCAAAAATCATAATTTTTTCACTTTCTTAAATTAACTATGTACGTATTATATTACATAAATACAATTATTAATAATATATGTGTCTAGACTATAAATATCCACTGAATGTGGGGTGTGTTTTGCATATTCGCTTCTGTTGTTAATTATTTGGAATGGTACTTACACGATGTTATTGCTGAATTTGTTCGTGAGACAAATTAAATATTTACTTGTTGTATTTTGTGAACACTTTACCTATGTACCTACCGTAATGTGTATTGCACCTATTCTCTATTGTAATTTGAATTTTCATAACAAAATATATAAAAGCCCTAATAGGGCGTATACAATATAATAAATAAATACACGCAAACGTGTTATATATATTTATATATCTTACATATTATTCCTATTTGATTCGTTTTACTTCGATTTTATTAATTAATTAACTCGTTCATTTTGTGTGAAATGTCCGTCCCAAGAATATTATCTGGTAAGTGAATCCGTAGATATTAAATTTGTCTTCAAATAAGTACCGTATTCTTCAAAAGAAAATATAGTCCAACATACGACAAGAATATCCATTACCGTCAGTTTTTATTGGGTATCATAATACAATATCAATAGAATGGGATAATACATTAAGTTTGTAACTCGTTTATTTCAGTTTCTTTCGGCCAATGTCCACCGTCCTGTGTCTAGTACATCATCGAATATGGAAAGTTATTGGAAACATTCGCGTAATACATAATGCATGTATTGAACAATGTGAATTATTCAACGAAGGAGACAGGGTGGCTCTCGGGCTTATTGAGGATAAGGCTTATAAAACCCCATCCAGTCGCCGAGTTAAAGATTTGTTCAGCGGCGCAATAGTGTACCTATATCTGCTTCTTGTTTATGGGCCACACTGTCTTTCGAGCGGGTCATTAATATATAAAGGCAGACTTATGTTAGGCGCGGGCCTTAGAAGGCCGTGTTTTCACAAAGCTTACCGCAACCGGGAAGGTTCCACAATAATTCAACACGGGTATGAATCGGCGCACTTTTTAAAAGTGAAATAAAGTCATTAAAAGTACGAAAAAAATAGGCTGAAAACCTAGCCTAACCTATTTTTTTTTAAATGTGTTCAAACTTAATTTCTAGAACCCTATTTTTATTTATTGTTTTAAAAATTATTCAATTTTTAAACACGGTTAATTTGTAAAAAAGTTCTGCTAGGTAATTATTATCACGCGAGACAGCTTTTTCACCTTTTGAAGACATTACCAAACTGTGATGAAGCCACTTACAGACGATCTATTTATATTATTTCTACAATATATGGATACCTACTTAGTATGAAACTCATAAAATGTTTTCATTTTTATTACCAATGAGTAAGCTGATGGTTATTTCAATGGTTATTACACTGTGAAGTTTCCCTACTTAAGGGTTATAATGTAATTTTTTTTTTAAATTGACTAAAGGTCATTAAGATAGTTATCATGGCGTTTACAAATTAATTTTAATTTGGAATGCAGGGATTTTTTTCCCGGCGTAATTATACTAACTTTTATTATGATCCATAATTGTACTCGGTTTGAACATGTCTGGAAGTGGAGAACGAATTATTGTCTTCATATTCAATTTTGAAATAACTTATCGGAGCTTGTAAACTCCATTGTAATATATTTTTAATCATGGAAGTTAATATTACCAACTCTGAAAATTAAACAAGAATCGAAAAACATAGAAGAGAAAAGATAACGGTAGCAACTGGGACACTTTTCTTTCAATATGAAATTTATTTAGCTCAATATACTGTAACATCGAAAAAATTACACCTATTAAAAACAGTTTTTTTCTTGTTGTCTGTAATTCCAGTAGGAAAGTAGATGTTAATCCCTCCACTTGTAAATTCGTTCGTATGTAATTCCATCTGTGTGTATTTATGGCATTGTAATTTATTGATAAGTGAAATTCACGCCCGTGTGTTTGTATTTCATACTCTGATTTCGCAAGATTCAGTAACCACAAATATTGTGATTTTTTAAAATATATTTATAATTCACACAAGAATCCTAACTACTCCCAACCGTCTGAAGCTAAGTATGTCTGGATCCAGTAAGACTATAGCATCCCTATTGCGGTATGTTCTGAGACAGAATGTATTAAGGGGGAAGAAGACGGGGAAGTGGGAAGGTAAGAAAATACCTGGTTAATCAGATCAGGTTACTAAACACGGCTAAAGCTATTTCAAGCAACGTTTCGATTCTGAGTGGCGTTCTTTCACCAGGGCAATACTGACACTATCTACCACTCTGCAACGTGCCGCGAATATACTACATGTTATTTTAAAATAATAAATTATGAAATAACACATTTAATCAAATAAAACTTACTTGCGCTCGCCGGGATATGAACCCCACTTCATCCGCATTCGCAGCTAAGGATCGTAACCACTCAACCACGGAGAGCATCGTCGATGAATTCTATTTAATCTCGTCTTTTCACTGCCATTCATCAACGCTGAACAATATCATCATCTAAATCCGTATATCAGTGGTTTATGACTAGGTTTAATCACCTTGGCCGAAAATACGTTGGTTTCCAACAAATCAAATCGAAGCTCCCTTTAATAAGGCCCAAATCCAATCTCTATAAAACACACGTAAGACCACTGCTAAGCAACGACTTAGTGTGCTGATCCCTCGCAAATAATAGCACAGAAGCGTGGGGTATTTTTGAAAGGAAGATTTTACAATGTGTGGCGGCTGGCGGTCAATGCACAATTACGCAAAGTAAAGTGGATACATCGAGAGTACTCTGAATGACAGGACATGCAGCAAGGGTGGAATATTTTTGACTATCAAAAAGGCTTCTCTCTTAAAAGCTTGCAAGCCGAATAAATCTTGGAGGACCTTCATAAAGGCTGCTGGAAGAGTTAAAGGTCCAAATCGTGTCCTTTTGCATTAAAAACTGTAAGAAAACTTTAGGTTTAGTATAAACATCGGCACGATAAACGTTGTTCTCAACAAAATCGGTAACTAGTCGATACTTGCTAACACTATGGCTAATTGTCCATGACATTTGACAGTTGACATCGACTAAAATAGTATTTGATTATCAATCCTGTTTGAATTTGACATTTAAAACGATGTTGCAGTCGGCGGTCGATTTTTTTCCCTATGTTGAAATAAATAATGACATCATAATAAGTAGCAACCCGGGCGTGCTAGCATTTTTGATAAACTAAAGTATGTTATTTCGACTCTGCTTAGTTGTGGATACGGAAATTTCGATGGTGACGGTGTGTTTGTATGTACTTCAAAGCTGAAATGGAAGCTAAACCCAATAATGCACCATTTGTTTGTTTGTTGTTTTGTAGCTTTATTTAGATGTAAGCAAATTTTCATACATCTAGTAATAAAAAAAAAACATATAAGATACATAATAAAATAAATAGAGTCATAAAATTATAACGGAAAGAATACAGTTAATAAAAAAAAAAGAAATACAGTTACCCCAGTTCATACCGTTAATACAAAAAGAAATACAAGTCATAAATTTTTCTTTATGTATATAGCACATGTTTTACGGAAAGTGCCAAGACTTGAGGCTTCCTTTATGGAGTTTGGTAGGTTATTATAAAGTTTTTGCCCTTTATAAAACACGCTGTTCTGTGTACACGTAAGTTTTGTTTTGGGAAGCCTGAAGTCTTGGCAACTCCTCGTAGGATAATGGTGAATATTTTCATGATACATAATATTAGTTTGCAGATATTTAGGGAGCATGTTATTTTTAAGTTTGTACATCATTGTTAATGTATTATATATTATATGTTGTTTAGTTGTCATCATATTTAAGTTTTGTAACATAGTTTTAACTCTAGTAAAGATATTACATTTCAGAATCATCCTCATTCATTTGTATCTGGTAACGGTCGCATATTGTCGTTAGCTGTTCGTTTTCCGTTTCGCAATAATTCCTATCTACCCACAATAAGTACAAAATTATCTCTTACGTTTCCAAGCAAATGACAAAAGTTTACTACGAAGCATTTCGTTCAATATAATACAGAGTGTAACGCTGAACGGGATGCAGCTAAGTGATGATCAAAGATACATTTTGTTATAATGCTAATGAGTCTTATTTTAGGACGGCTCCATTCATGTCAAAACTGGGAAGCTGCGGAAGAAACATCAAGAAGAATATGGAAGAAGTTTCATAGAAGCAGATTTTTCGTGCAGTCAGTTTTCAAATTGAAAGCCATTACATATAAGATTTTAATAGTTCTAGGTGGTGATCTTTCAAGAAAACACATATATTGTGTTCATTTTTTTACATTGAAATTTAAGTGGCGTTAATAATATACTCGTATGTAAGGGAAACGATGGATCATTGTCCGTGAAGGTCAGCTTTGAGATATTAAAAAAAAACTCTTCATCTTTTTGTTAAAAAGTTAGTATTTTTCAAACTTTAAAGTAGCATTATACTAACATATATTTTAGCATCACTACATTATTATTTTTTTTAATTATTAATTTAAAGATACCTAAATAAATTAAGAAAATAATCTGTTATCTTTCTTTGGCTTTTTTATTAGTAAGTACAAGTCACGTGACATTAATTCGTCCAAAATTTTATTGAACTTAAGTTAAGTAAGAGACGAATGTGTGGTAAAACCATGTATGATCGTGTGAAAAATGTTGAGATTCATAACGAATACAAGGCTGATGTAAGCGTAGTGAGCAAGATTAATAAAGGGACGCTTAGATGGTTTGGGCATGTAGAGTGAATGAACAAAGAGAAGAGTGTAACGAGAATATATGACGCCGGGGAAGAAGAAGCCGAGAATGCCCGAGGAAGACATGGCACGATCAAGTGAATCAAATACTCGAGTCACGCCATGTCAGAAGTCAGAATAACAGAAGAGAATGTATGAGGCGTTGTATGAATGTGAATGAAGCAAGAAGCGTATGCCAAGATCGAGTTGTTTGGCGGTCCGTCTTCTCTGCCTACCCCTGCGGCGAAACGGCGTGATGGTTAGTTAGTTAGTTAGTTAGCAAATATGTTTTCTGATACACAAGTTTTAAATTTTCATGGAAAACGTAAGATTCTGGTAGACGAGAAATTTTTAACGATCATTTTTCCTCATTTGAAAAATTTTTGGAAGATCGTTCTTATTCGGTAATGATTTTTCTTTAGAAATTCGATGTTTTCTTTCATGTAAAATTGCAAATCTACCAGATGACAATGTTATCTTATTTTCACCGTGTCTTCGTCAATGATCTTTCTTTTCCCTTACTCCTCTTGGGACTAATAATGAATTCAATCCATATATACATGATCTGCCAAAGCAATCCATTAACTACAAGGGAGACACTTTATACAATTATACGAAATAAAAAAAGGTTAAAATCGTGTCTGATAAAAATTATTCCTTTTGAAATTAAATTAACAAAATAATTAAAGTGTATAATATTTGTAATGTATTTATGTATGGAAGCATTCTAATTAACTAAAGAAAAATGTTAAAAAAAAAACATTTGTTGAAATGAATTTTTAAAATCGGTCGAAAAAAGTATTTATGCTAGGGTAACGGAGCTTCATTATCGATTTTATGCGACTTTCGGCAAAGATCTTTGATGGAATCGTGGAGCACGTAATACCCAATAAAAAAATGGTCTCTATTGAATTAGGTACATATTCGCGGGGAAAGTCTTATTTACAAAACTGGGGAATGTAGAAGAATGCTGGGAAAGGATATATTGCGAATAATATGTAAATATTATGTGCCGTACTTGAGCACGTCGCGTTTGACCGTGAACTTTAAAAAGCCTCCAACATACAATTTGACAACATAAAATCCGAATAAATTATATGACAGCGCGAAATTGTGGTAGAACAAAACCGCACAAACGAAATTCTACATACTCCACACTGGGGTGGGGGATTCTGACGTGAACTTGTGCCAGCCATTTCCACGGAAACTGCGCGACATTCAGTAAGAAAAAAATAGCCAAAGCTCGTACAAAGAATTCGTTGGTGGTTCATTCCATTTCTCTGGTAGGTGAACCTAAAGCAGGTGTAGATACTTGGGGTCAGCTTTAATTCTAAATGCCAACATGAGCAGAGTGGAGGGATCAGAACTTATTGATGTTTGAAATTACACATAGAAACAAACTCTCTGTACAGTATCGGTGTCATCATAGTGGCTAATAAAAAAAAAGAATTATCGTATTGAAGCTCTGCATCATTTCACTGCAATATTAACTATCGAAAATATCATCAATAATTCTCAATGAAAATATTATCCTTAAAGAGATACAGAAAATAAAAAGAAACGGTCAAGACTTAGACACGAACTCAAAACCTCTAGTCCATCCGAAACATGCATCTCTACCAGTTGAGCTACCGAGACCTTGTTGAATTCCATCATCTCTATCAATCTAAGTCTCAGTCGTGAGAGCATCTTTTCATTTTCTGTGTCTTGTTCATATTTTCTGTTTAATATTTTTATTGTTATTTTCAATACATATTTTTTTTATTTAAATTACCCAAACTAAACATTAAACAGTCAAAGAAACCCTTGTGCAGGTTTTTTGATATGAACACCCACCACGGACTGAAAATCAGTTATAATTTGTATTTTTTGTATTATATATTATATTTATATTAATAAGTGTGTTTTGAAACTGGACTAACGCTGTCATAGAAGTTAACTAAACTATGAATTAATTTATTTATTTTTACACTAATATATTTAACATTTATAATAAGGTATTTATACTTAATGCTTTGACCAGCAGTTTTTTGGAAATAGACATAAAAAAATGCACAACTGAGAAATCTGTTGAACAAAAGTGAAACTGCCATTCCTATGTTGATATCGGCTGCGTTTAATTACATTCGATGTGAAAAGCACAATTAAAAACTTAAAAAAAAATTGAATTCATTCTACTTAATATATTTTTTTTACTGAGGGAAATAATTTCCCTCTAGGCCTATATCATCTTTGGGAATGCTGTGTGGAGGGTCTTTTAGAGGATAGGAAGGAGTGAACTTGGGTATTGAAGAGACAAATGTTGTAGGATGGAGGAAACACAGAGTCCGCCAGATCATTCCACAGCCGAGCTGTTGAACACAAGAACGAGTCGTAGAAGCGACCCGTTCTCATGTGACAAGTGTCAACCGTGTTTAAATGTTGTGTTTCCCGACTATGCACCGGTGCCGAAGGGATAAATGGGACTAGTTCCTCAGAGCGTCTTCCATTAAAATACCGGTAGAACAAGGACAGCATTCCCACGTCTGTACTCCAAAGATTGCAGTCCGTCTGTTAAGATAGGCGAATTTATCAAACGGACCGCCCGTTTCTGCACAGAGTCAAGGATTTTTTTATAATAGGTACATAAATTTAAAAAAACAATTGCGAAAGCTTTCCTGCAAACAGATTTTTTTTTACACATCTGTAATTATTTGTCCTTTCATCCTTCGCCTCTCGGTACTGAAATTGTTTGCCGTTATATTTAATGAAGTTGAGGCTCTACTTCAATTTTCTCATTAGACTTAGCTCGAAATTGTTTGTCAGCAAAGCGTAATTAAAGAATTCTGTCAGCGTTTCGTATTGTTGAAACGCCTCCATTGCGGAACTGAGCTTTCAAAATGAGGCCGTATGAATTACACACGATTAGTGTGAATGAAGTTTTGAATAATAATTTTCTAAAACGTTAAAGGAGAGCGGGGCTTATTTGTGAAGTGTTTAAAGCGGGATATTGCGTTCATTAAATGTGTTTACTTAGGTTCGTGTACGGAGTGACGTGTGAAAAGTGATTGATAGCTTGGGTGCTTAGGTTATCTGTTTTGTTTCTGCATTAATTTTGAGTGATTTAAAATCAGATATTAGCCATGAAAAGGCATAATAGAATAATCGTTTTTTTTATGTATAATGTTCTTTGTTGCACAAATTTTATCACAAAGTGAAATACATCTCAAAAATCTATGTTTTAAACTAATTAAAAAATAGGAGGTAAACTTCTAGTGCGCCGAAAACACCATCGCTAACGCAAAAATTTTATCAGTTGAACGCTGGCACATCCGATCGGCATGTCAAAAAATCGTTTCTTTGAATATCAGTAGATATTCTGGGGGAACTACTTATGGAAGACATATACAATATTTGTAAATGTAAAAACCAACGATCTGGTAAGACAGTACAATTTACAAAAACATCATTCCAGTCATTACGAATTTACTCTTGGCGCTCTATGGAAGTATTAGATCGCGAACTCTAGGCGTTTCAAATGTTAAGACACTAAGCACTATTTTTAGGTTATGAAAATGAAGATATTTCAGAATACGGCATTTCTCCGCAGGGGCAGACAGATCGTCCTGTGTCTTCATGGGGGATATACATCTTTTTCCTCCTCCTTACGAATCAGAATTTCCGCAGACATACATTTATCTTTATATCACGAGAATGGAAAAGTTGCAATGTAAAAGTCTTTGGCAGATTGAGATTGAGGATTTTTGCATGGATGCAAGCTCATAGTTTCGCAAGTTAGGACATTTACAAAATTAATTTATATTTCTTTTTATATACGTGAAAAATATTCTGACTTCCGAAACTGTGAGTTTGTGTCTATGCACAAGACTTCAGTTTTAGTCCGCCAACGGGCAGGGATCTTGATTTGGCCACGTATCGTGTTGTTATGCACACGATGTCCTCTGCACATCCGACTCATCCTTCCTTTTTAATATTGTCATTTTTGCTTTCATCGGCAATTTCAAGATCTACTCAATTAATTATGGTTTTACCACAGATATGCTTCTATGACATTATTTCTACTGTATTAAATCTATATTAAATTTTCGTACTTTGTGTAAAAGTTGAAAAGAAATTTGTCAAATTTTAATTTCAACCACAAAGTTAAAAATCGTTTTATTAAAGAAGCTTCGAAAACTCTCGAATGATGAATTCTAGGATCATGAAAGTTGCACGGCTTTTTCTCTCTGGGATATCCAGATCAATATAACCATTAAAACTACGACGTAAATTTCATCGATAACTGTACTGCCATGGTAAATAAAATAACAGTATGTACCGAATTTATCAAAAATAGATTGTATATCAATGACATTACAAACAAACAATTGTTTGTTTTGTCATTGTTGAATGTGGGAAGTTACTAAATATCGAATTTCTTATATTGTACATAATATCTAATTTAGTATTACTCTTTTACAAAAGACATTATTTAATATAATTAAATAATTGACGTTGGTAAACAGGGATTTTTTTTTAATAATAATACTTCAAAGACATTAATAAAAAACACCCCAAATAATATTCAACTAGATTTTTACACTAATAATACATTTTAAAAATATGTTTTAAATAAAAAAGAATAAAAACGGTATTTTAAATAAATCGGGGGTTTATAAATTAATTTGTAACGATATTGTAATTTATTTTTTTATATAGGAAGTAATTAAAAAATATATACTACAGTTAAGGATCATCTAAGGTGTAATAATAATTATTCTGAATTTGCCAATCATATTTTGGAAGCAAATCAATTAAATAAGTCTTTAAAATTTTTGCATGCAACTGGTTTACAATTATACAAATATTTAAAAAATTTGAAATTAGAAAAAGTGTTATTAGTGAATTAAATATTAGTAATAATCAAATATTAATAAAAAATTGTCTCTTAAATTTATTGTCACCTTAATTCCTATACTTAAAATATTAGTAATATATATGTATATTTTAATAATGATATCTATTAGTGTTTTATTTCTTTACCTTATTATTTTCTTCATTTTATTAATATTAATATAAAAAAATAATTTAATTTTTAAATATCTAAGATAAATTTATTACTATATATATATTTTTTACTATTTTTATATTTTGACTTAATTACTTATTTACTTTCATCGCTTATTGTTTATGTTTGTAATTTGACTATTCTTACGTTATTATTTTTATATGTGTTTAATTGTCTTTTAGTATACTACGTATCCCGATTAGGGAAGCGTCGCTTCCGAAACACATTGATGTTTAAATATTAAACAGAGGTGTAAACAAAGAATTTCATATATATTTTATTAATATTACTCTCTTTCGTATTAAAAAAGATGAAATTGTTTATGATGTTTTCGAAATTTCATTGTTATTGGTAATTAATAACGCAGTATTTCTGTTTCCGTAAGTTAAAACACAGTTCCTATTTTGAAATTACTACGTTTATGCTTACACTTACGAACATGCTGTGTTTTTGGCTATCATATTGAAATACATTCTCCAAAAGCACAGTCTTTCACTGTATGGCGGCGATATTATACCCAAAAGTTTTGACGTTAGAGTGAAGTTTTTTTGTTGCATTTTTGGTGTTTCTATTGTTCTAAAACATGTATTGCACATAAAATAAAGACTCAAAGCGGTAAATATCTTGCTAAACTTACAAACACAATAAAATATGGCACTGCTTTTTACTTACAATTACATGATAAACATTCACCATTCGCGGGTAATAACAGAAAACCGTAAATTTTCAACCGATATTATAACTTTTTACTAATTTTATCGTAATTTCTTAAGTGTCAGTACAGTGGGCCCACTGTAAATATGCTAAAAGGTTAAACAGAACTCGACCCTTTATTATGATGATCATAATGACTCCCGTGGTTATTACTGTTTTTACTTACCACAGCAGTATACGTTTTTTCATATCGGTTTGCCGGTCACAAAAAAACAACGAGACGCCGAAAGGTTCGTTCCATATCTTTCCCCTGTTTAATAAGAGTCTTGAAATAAAAATAAAGAATTATTATTTATAAGAAGCAGAAAATGGAAATTGTACATTAAAGCTGTGGGTAGTGAAGCTAACAAGTTATAACAGAGTACCGTACATTTATCAGTCACCAAAATATCTCCGGTGACCAATTAAACTTTCCTCCAGTTAATTATTTACCCCCGTCCAATCCAATCTATATTATGGATAGGCTGTAATTAAACACAGGGAGGTTATGCCCTCCCCCATCCTCCCCTATCCTTCCTCCGTGTCACGAGGAATACTTTCCAGTTAACCGGCCTGTCTTACCCCCGTCAGGATAACGAAGGTTCAGGTTCGACACGACCTGTCATTTGTTTGACTTACTTTGACCGAATTTGCTAAACAAAGCGTGGCTAATGAGGAAACGTATGTGGAAATTAATTCCAAGTTCTGGCTCGTGTGCGAATTTTCATAAGGAAGCTTCTAGTTTCTGGAAAGTTTTGTTTTCGTAAAGGGGCGATACTTTGGTGATAAAGTGTTTAATATTTAAACTGTAGTGACGATGTCGCGTAAAAATAATTTCTCCAAAATTCCTAAAAATGTAGTGTTAAAGATATTTTCTGGGTTTCTTCAGATCGGGATTGAAGGATTATGAATAATTTATTTTCTATGATGACGAATCCTTTAAGTCTATTTCTACTACTGAAATAGACTATACTCTATGAAAAAATGAAATACTAAGATTGATTAAATAGTCACAAAAAGTATTACGGCTTTAAAATGCCACAACTGTACATCTCAAGCATTAAAATCTTGCAAAATATTGATGTATTTCATAATCGATGTCATTTGTTTATAATTATTTTAATTTTTCAGAGATTATTTGAAGATTTTATTACATATTGTAACAAAAACAGCAAAAAAGAAACGCTAAAAAATGGCATCTTGTCTGCAACTCTACCATTTTTCTTAGTATAAGAAACGTAACTTTAAATTTCAGATTCAAATATAACACTCCTCACTTTATAAGAGGGAACTCGGTATTTAGATTTTTTGAAATTTAATTTCTCGGAGTCGCGCGTGGGGCGAAGTAACATATTTTTTTAGGCACTTCCCGTTGAAATATCGGGAAGTACTTCAATATTCAATATCTCTAGGTTTCTGAGAGAAACCCAATAAGTAAAAAAATGATTCCTAATGATAACCTCATTTTCATTTATTACAAATCAGCGATATAGCTCGATGTGTCCAGACTTTAAGCCAACCAACAAAATGGATCTCTTAAAACCCTAATAAAATTTTGTAACCATTGTCATATAGATGGTTTTCTTCATCCCTAATGATTACCTCATTGTCATTTATTACAAATCAGCGATATAGCCCGATGTGTCCAGTCTTTAACCAACCAACAAAATGGATCTCTTAAAACCCTAATAAATTTTTTTAACCATTGTCATATAGATGGCTTTCTTCATCCCTAATGATTACCTCATTGTCATTTATTACAAATCAGCGATATAGCTGATGTGTGCAGACTTTAAGCTAACCAACAAAATGGATCTCTTAAAACCCTAATAAAATTTTGTAACCATTGTCATATAGATGGTTTTCTTCATCCCTAATGAAAATGGTTGTTGACGTAATGCTATAATACGTTAAAACTCTGTATAAAAGTACCCAACCCCTTGATACTAATCTGTGAGTGCCCATTAAGTATATTTGACTTGATCGACACACCTTTTGTTACGTTCAGGAAAATCGACATACAGTCCCATTATCATTGTTCGCGAATCCAATACAAGCTAATAGCCCCACCTAATGTATGCTGTATCACCCAGTCAAGAAATTGAGTGTGCCATTATCGAAATAAGTTGGGAAATTTGATATTATTCCTCCCAGGGAACATTCCCCGAGCTTTTCAAGGTAAACATCGCGCCAAGCGTAGAAAATCAATGTCATCAGAAAGATATTACGAGAATCGTCGGGGCTTTCGTCCTTCCGATGTTGAAAGAAGTATGGGATTTGGAGTACATTTCTTTGGTTGTTTACTTGATTGGCGAGACAACGTGAAAACTGTGAATGGTATCAGGGATTGGGAAATGTTGTAAGGTGTAAAGAATAATGCGAATATGATGGTTGGATAGTATCTGACTATTCAGATCTGGTTACTAAACATTTTATTAAAGTTTTAATATTTCTAATTTTCATAATGACAATTCGCGGTGTATACAATTCCATTATGTATAATATTTTAAAACTTTTAACTCAGTTGTTTCTCTTCGGTGTCGCTTTGTTTGCACTTTTTTATGTGTCTATTTTTGAAGAATGTAGGAATTCTATTATAATAATTTATTTAAACCATTACGAATTATTAGTCTTAAAAACAGAAGTAATAAAAAGTGCGAACATAGCGATACCGACAGGAATAAAAAGTTGAAATTTGAAAATAATAATAAATCAATTAAGTAATGCGCAACGCCTCGATTTAGAATGAATGTTTCTCATCGAGAATTAAGAACTAAGAAGAGTTATTATTTTTTAAATATTTGAGATATGGTTTATATAATAATAATAATATTTGGATGATTTTCATAGCGCCGTTTTTGTTAAAAATCACCCCAGGGGTGCTACTTACTTGAAGCCTCTCCTCTCGCGCAGTTCTATCGAAATGTCCTGTCGTTTGGGCGCGAATTTGAGCATTTGTTTTCTCTTATTTTTAGTTCTAAAGCAGAGAGTCAGCAAGTATTCTGGAACCTCGCATCCCGACTACCTCATGACCCACCACGAATATTTTTAAAGTACAACTGCAGTTAATTTTTATTTTTTTTTTTAATATTTGCCAATTAACTTCTTTTCCGGTATTTTCTTTTGAAATGCACAATTTCATGCTAGAAATAATATTTAAAATTTGAACTATGTGGTTCGTGAAAACGCATTGGATTTTAAATCAAATGACGTCACAATAGTTATATCGCTTACTAAGAATAGTGACCAGTAATGACTAATAACTTATAAACGTTTTTTGTCCGTATTTTTAACAAGTCACCGGACATTAAAAAGCCATTTACATTTTTTACTTCAAATAAGCTCAAGAATCTCGTTAAAGTGTGCCAGGTGTGTCCCTTAATACTCTGTTTTGAAGTATTACTAAACTGAGCAATCAATACTGTATGATTTATTAAATTTGGTTGTGTTTAATTCGTAGAATTAGTTTTTTGACTATTTCAGAATTCACTTAATTCAGTACGGGTGTGCCTCTGATAAACTGGTGGTGAAGACATTCTACTACGATATTTTCTGTAGTTTGTATATTATATTCAAATTAAGTTCTTTTCGTCGACAAATATATTATTAGCAAATTTATAGTGTGTATAAACAGGATGACGTGTATATACGGTTGATACAAAATGAATTATTCGTTTGTTCTCGTCTTCCGTGGTTTCATGATCCGGTCTTTTTCTTCCAAACACGTGAAAGCAATACGTAATCCAAAACTTTTGTCTCAATATATTAAAACCGAGCCTCGCCTTAAATCTCTTTGGAACTTATTGGATCAATTCGAATCTGAGTGGTTTTCGGTGTTGGTTGATTTGCTAATGGTGAATTTCATTTACTCGCGCACAAAAAGCTCAGGTGGAAATAAATCCTTATTTGGTGCTTACGCGAGATCAATAACTCGCTTAAAAAGCTGGAAACCTCGGGTTTTTAATGACTCTAGTAAAGTTCAGTCGAATTGAACAATTCATAGCAGTGCGTCATCGTTAAAATGAACAAAAACGCTCTGCCGTTAGTGTTTTCGGTGAAAGTTGACGAAATGGTAAATAGTTCGTATGATGTATTCAGAACTAGGAATACCAAATCTCATATATCTAATAGAAAGGGAAACGGTTTGGCTTTAGCGTCACATAATTTATAATGACATTGAAAAGTTAAGTTGAAAACACGAATATTTTAAAATATAATGTAATATAAAATAATAAGAAGGACAAAAATTTTTAGTCTACAATTAACCTGACAATATTTGAAAATCTCGGAAAAAAATCGGAGGCGTCCCGTCCATATAGGCAAATAAGTACTGCGTACCCTACCTGTCTCGTACAAAAATATAATCAATATTCAAATGAATAAAATTATAACGAAAAATCAATCTTCACTTTAAAAAATACGTGAGGTGTACCAACCTTAACGCAGGGCGCGCACGCCACCTCAACAATACCACAAAAACGTGTCATTTTCAGGAACTATTTACGAAAAATGACGTACACGTCATATTCAAACGATTACTCTATTCTGTGCTTTAAAACTTATATGTACGCTGTGCACATCAAGGGATGACTCGTTTGTCTTAGTGTCTAAAAAGCAGTGCTTTTCGGTAATGCCAGTAAATGTAGCAATCAGTACCATCTGTTGGTAGATTAATGAATTAATGAACTAATCTACTCACATATTGATAATGTCATATTGGCTTTCCTTCAAAACAGTATATGTGTTTATTTAGTACATAAAAAATAGGAAAATTAAATTTTTGGCTTGTAATATGCATTAATAAAGTGGTTATTTGATGTGGATTAGGTGACCCCAACTAAAATCGGCTACTGCCAGCAGCTTTGTTTTTTTTTTAACACCCTTCGCTGTTATTCGCTGTTTTTCCTGCTGCCTATCCCGATTACAAACCCTGTGCACGCCACTGACTACCATCATTATGAGACGATGGTGAATAACTTAGTTAGCAGAAGATTAATGCCGCAACGCCTGGATTGGAGACCAACTCTTAGAACCGTTCTACCAATTAATTGGTTATTATTTTTCTAGCCCAGTGAACCATTCCTAAGTATGCACCTTTCGGTAATCTTTTTCAATGAGTTGCAAAAACGTGCCACCCTTTAGAAATGCATCAGTTTGTGAATACTGCTGTGTATTGTTCGAGTTGATGCGTAGAACAGTGAAAAATATTGATTTCGATCTGTTTTTAATGTGAAACTTTTAGACAGTTCCAACGAACAATGTAGGATGTGTAAATAGGCACCTTTGCATACGAGTAGTTGCAATATTGTGTGTTTTCCGATTAAATAAATAAAGTCAATTTTTAATTATTAATTATTTTTATTGAGATTTATAAAATCTCATTTTAATATTTAAGCATTGTAGAAAATAATATTAACATAACCTAAATGTAACATTAAAACGGAAAAAAACGGCAGAAAATAAAAAGATTTCAGTCGCACCTGCCTATCCGGGGCAACCGCTTAACCAACTTAGCTAATGAGACCAGTTCAAGTTATGTCACTTCATCGATATCATATCCCAAATTCAAGATTTGTCAATATTATTTTTCATTTTTAGGATAGGCGGAGGTCCTGGGTTCGAGTCCCAGATGCGACTGAAATATTTTTTTTTCTGTCGTTTATTTTCCGTTTTCATGTTTCATTTTGGTTATGTTAATATTATTTTCTACAATGATTAAATAAATAGAGGTTAATGCAAAATATTAAAAATAACAGTATATTTCTTCATCCCGAAAACTATAAAAATATTGACGTGAAACTCTAAACAAATAGAAACGAAACATTAAACAGCTCTAATAAGAAGTTACCATTTTGCACATCCGGCATTGTTCGTTGGGACCGTCGATTTAATATCTTCAGAATATCACGACATACAATGACAAATTTAAGACATAGACAGCTACCGTAGCATAACATCACAATAGATACTGATACGAAAGATTGCAGGTTCGATTTCCTCAGAAAGGACAAAATCATGCTTATTTTCCGCGCCGTTAATATAGACACAATATGTGAAGACATCATAAAACTCCGACTGCTACGATTTCTGCACACATAACCTTTTTGCAATATAACCTTTTACCTTCATTACGAAGGAATAAACTTTTGCCTT
This sequence comes from Halesus radiatus, assembly GCA_022606495.2. Taxonomy (NCBI): domain Eukaryota; kingdom Metazoa; phylum Arthropoda; class Insecta; order Trichoptera; family Limnephilidae; genus Halesus; species Halesus radiatus. The sequence goes on along the minus strand of JAHDVE020010772.1, from coordinate 100,233 downwards.
TAATCGTATTGAAACATGTTTTATATATTAAAAAGCTATAAACTGAATCCAGTACGTGTTAAACTCTCGACCCTGTAATTTCCCCCCCATTAAAAAAGCTCGGGAAAGTCACGTAAAAGGTACAGACTTTCTGATGACGCAAACAAATTGATTCCTAAAAATATGTAAATTCGATGTACCTACCTAATACTCGTGTAGAAAGTCACATTTAACAAACCTAAAATAAAATAAATACTCAACTCGGTGCGGAGAAAAAACAAAATAAAACAGAAAATCGTACCTACGCAACATCACGATAATCGATCGTAAAATCTAAGTTTACAGTGAACTTAGCACCCACAGTTCATAGAATAGGCCTTTAAAAACGTTTTTTTTATTAGATTTATTTTAATATTCATTATACTCTTCTTTTATTCTGACTCTTGGCTTGACCCGACTAAAGTATTTGATTCACTTGATCGCGCCATGTCTTCCTCGCTTGTCCCTAACTTCTTCTACCATCCGCGTTATATATGTATATACTTTTTACACTCTTTTCTTCGTTCATCCACTGTACATGCCCAAACCATCTAAGCGTCCCTTTCTTAATCTTAGTCATTACCCTTACATCAGTCTTACATTCTTTTCGAATCTCAATATTTTCAAACGATTCAACATGGTTTAACCACACACAAACGCCCTAGGGATCTCATTTTTACAGCTTTTAGGCTACTTTCACCCTTCCTCTGCTAGTTTAATGCCTCACTGCTATACATCAGCGGAGTGCTAGCTTCGCTTTTTCGGACAATTTTTAATTAGTGCCAATTGCGTTCATCCCTCCATTAATGGAGTTTCCTGCATTTACCCTTATTTCATCCATATCAGCTTTCTATCTGCATCAAACATTCTTCTCAAATACACAAACTTATTCATCTTTTCTAACTATTTATCATTCACAATTTACTATATTGCGCACTTTTTTCATACTCTCTCTCTCTCACTTTCAAACGCCGTGATTTTAGACATAGTTTTATACATTCATCATTAACTCATTCTTCATTCATACTTAACTCATCTTAGACACAAAGAGACTAGATCTTCCGAACCGTTAAAAATCAGCACCGCATCATTAGCATACAACAGTCAACATACTCAGATTGCCCATAAAAATGTTTTTTTTAAATTTTATTTTTAAATTTAAAATAAGTCGTACAACGGTGTTGAACTCGTGAGTTATCAATTCAACTCATTATAGCACTGTTAAGTATTACTACATTATTTTAGGGTTTACAAAGTTTTCAAAAATATTTATATTAAAATATAAAAACAAAAAAATATACGAGAACAACAGGAAAATAATATAAATAAATGTACAGGCTCGAAACATACAGACACAATAGAAATACATAACAACGTTTCACAAGAGTTAAAAAAGTATCCCTACATCAGAACTTACAAACCTTAAGGACGGCTATCACAACAGAATTGGTTGTATCTATAATATATATTTCAGTCCGTATTTAGTCAAGCGTATTTTTGATATGTGTAGTTTGTAGTATTGTCGTGTATTATATTGATTAACGTCATTATTATAGTAAACTTTTATATTTGTGTGTGAAATTTGAAACAAAAACTGGTTTTAAGGTTATCGAGAGTCCAGACAAAACTAAATAATACTATGTAAATGTAAAAAGAACATTGTGATGCAAGACACGTATAATCCGCGTCTGCTTTAAGATAATCTAAAAATTTAAAAAAAAATTAATTTGTTCATTATTACGCAAAATAAAACAGGTGTTTTTCTTTAAACAAATATTACCTAAGAACTAGTATGGGCTCAATATAGAAGAAGAAAAATTCTACCGTATTCCGATTAAGGAAAAAATAATTTCGTCTATTTCTTAACTTTTCAGCGCATAATCAATTTATGGGAAGCATCAGAAATTCAAATGAAAACTCTGGAATGATACTCTTTACCGATTTTTTTTAACCTTCTCATTACGACGAAGGGGTATTCAAAATCTCTTCAACTTACAATCCTTCGTGTATTATTTTAAAAAGAGGCCTTACAGTTTTGGAATTTTTCTTATTCCTACAAAACCTATTAACATTTATTATCTATTTTTAACTATCATTGAAAAAACCAAACTGTTAGATTATAACCGTTTTTTATTATTTTTAATATATGTTAATCATTTTTAACATCATTCCTTGCCACAAATAATATTTATTACGCCCTGGAATCATTTACCCGTAGCTACGTGTTTTCGCCATTCTAGTTCCACAAAGTTGGGTAATAAGCGCCATCTCACTCGCTCGCTCTATTACCAAAGGTGTGTGAGGGGGTAAGGTAATCGGCCGCCGGACCGCAAGTAGGTAGCGAATGTTCTTACATGTTGTACGTTGTAAGTCATTAGATCCCCATCCGTCGGCCGAAGGTCAGGTTCGTTGATAAATATAGATATTTTTTGATAAAAATAAGTATATTATAGTTATTTATTTATGAGAACATATACAATGTGTAAGCCATGAGAACAATTTGAAATAAAATGTTTGAATAAATGGAAAAAATGGCAATATAATCATCAAATAATAATAATAATCGGATGATTTTTATAGCGCCGTTTTTGTGAAAAATCACCTCAAGGGCGCGTGGGGTATCTGAGTCACCCCTTATAATAACGCAAGTTTTATTTCTCATCTAGGCATATCGAAAGTTAAACAGCTTCTTCAGTAATTTTTTGGTTTTAATACAAATATTTGCAAAGTCAAATAAATGTGACTAAACGTCGTTCGATGTTCCCTTTGAAGTTGACATTGAAAACAATAATCACATCTGTTCATTCATTAATATAATGTCATTAATTAATTAGTTTTAACTCCCGGAAAATTATTAATTCGAAAAGTTTTCGTGAAATTTTGCACGTCGCGTCGTTGCTTCTTTCTAGGAACAAAACCAAGTTTGAAAATTCTCCTTTTTCTGACAAAAGTCTTTCTGAAAGAACTATCAATGACTTTACTAAAACTAGAATTGATGCGATCTTATTTCACGGAACGGGGAATATTTTAGATTTTTTAAGTAAATTAATATATAATCATTGAAGAAGGTAATATTAATAAATCTCACATGAAACATGAAACAGAAAAAGACACAGGTAATAAAAAGGTATCAGTCGGATCTGAGAATCTAACCCTCTGTCTTACCAGGAGAACGCACTAACCGCTGAGCTAATTAGACCTGTTTATTCTACAGAATTTTTATTAATATCATACTTCAAATTTAATAAATGAATAATTGAATTATTTGATTAATATGGTAATTAATTGAGGAATATAATAAATTAAATAAATTAACATACTCAAACAATAAAAAAAAAACTATTTTCCTTTTGCAATCAGCGAAACCGTTGTAGGTTGAATTATGCATATGAATAATGAAAATGTAAAATTAACATCAACAACTAGTTTTATTAAATTACCAATTATTGTGGTTTAACGTCCTTTAAAAATATTTACCCAAAAGTACTGAAATCATATCTCCTTTAAATATATTCGTTTGTACATTTTTTTAAAGTCGGTTGTACAAATAGTAGCGCTATAATAGAACAACATAAGTACTTTCATATTGTGAAAAATATACACAGGTTGAAAGAAATATTCAAAATATATTAAAAGAGAAGAAAAGTTTTGTCCCACTCTGGAAGCTGATGGATGAGCGCTTCAGAGAAAGGATAGACTACGTGGGACACTGCTAAAGGCAACTTCAAGGAAAAAAAATGTTTCAATATACAAGAATATATCACTAAAAGCTCCTGTATGCGTATTATGTACATGAATGCTAGAAGCATTAGAAACAAAATTGACGAAATTGAAGAAACTCTAAAAAACATTTCAGAAACAGTTCATATTCTCGTAATCACGGAAACCTGGCTACGTAAAGGAGAGGAAACTTTTTTCAATATTGCCGACTACTCTGGAAATTTTGCTTCCCGTGAGATGGACAGAGGAGGAGGAGTCGCCATTTACATGCAGAATACACTCGACAATAAAAAAATCGAAGAATGCGGCAGTGAAAATACCTTTCTAGGAATTAGGATTACGGCAAAAAATATTAAACCTCTAAATCTGTATGTTTTTTACCGTAAGCCGAACTCAAATATAACAGACTTCTTTGACTCTTTAGAAATAATATTAAATAAAAACAAACAAGACACATTACTTATTGGAGATTTCAATATCGATATTTCAAAAGACACTGATATTGCACGGAAATATATTCACACCTTGAAATCGTATAACTTTTATGTATGTAACACAATATTTCCCACAAGAGTAACTAACAACACCAGCTCGCTAATAGACCACATTATTACAAATAGGACAAATAGTTCCGGAAAAATCTCAAATATTGATGATCCCCTTAGTGACCATAATATACTAATATTGGATTATGAAAATTCCCTAAAAAACCTCCCCAATAACAGATCCGCAAGAAACCTATCAAATGCTTACAAAATAAATTATCAAAAATTAAATAACACACTTATAACTTGTAAATTTACCCATTCGTCTGACGATGTAAACAAAAATTATAATAACTTCGCTGACTATCTCCAAAATGTTATGAATTCGTGTAAAACAAAACTAAAAACTAATATAGGAGACAAAAGACCTAACAATACTCCATGGTTTGATGCAGAACTTGATAGGCTGATTAAAAAACGAAATAGCATATTTAAACTTTGGAAACGAAATCAAGGAAGTATTCCTTTGACAACAGAAAAAAATAAAGCTCGTAATACTGTCACCAACTATAGAAGATATATTAAAACTAAGTATTATACGAATTTGCTTAATGAAAACATGAATAAGCCACAACGAACATGGAAAACAATTAACTCCATTATATCAAATAGCTCCCGAAACCCAACAATAACTTGTAAATTGCTAGTCATAAATGACGAAGAAGTAAAAGAACCAAAGGAGATTGCAACCGCTTTCAACACATATTTTCTCTCAGTTGGGGAGAGTCTCGCATCAGTCATAAAAACTTCAAAAACTGATTTAAATACCATCTACACGGCACCTCAAGCAAAACAATCTTTTAACATGATCAGGACAAATAAAACAGAAATCTTACGGATCATATCCAACCTCAAATCTAAAGCGGCAGCTGGTTCCGATGGTATAACCTCTCTCCTTCTCAAAAACTGCAAGGAGGAACTGGTGGATGACCTCGTATTCTTAATAAATCTCTCTGTCAAAAGGTATCTTTCCAGACAAACTAAAAGTTGCAAAAATTATTCCTATACATAAAGACGAATGTAAAAAAATGTCCAAAATTATCGTCCAATCTCTATACTTCCAGCTATCTCCAAAATTTTTTGAATGTGTCATCAAAGAAAGACTATTGAAATATCTCGAACAAAACAAAATTCTCACCTCAAAACAATACGGTTTCAGACGACGATCTAACACTAAATGTGCAGCTTTCGATTTCATATCAAATCTGCAGAAACATATTGACCATGGAGATTTTACAGCGGCAATATTTATTGATCTAAAGAAGGCGTTTGACACGGTGGACCATAACGTATTGATCGAAAAACTGAAACATTTGGGTATTGTTGGTACTCCTCTGGAACTTTTCAGATCTTACCTATCAAATCGCTTTTCGGCAGTAGAACTGGGTGGAGAAATGAGTGAATTGGGTGAAATAACATGTGGAGTGCCACAGGGATCAATTCTTGGACCGTTGCTATTTCTAATATATGTTAATGACATAACAAAGTGGGGCATTAAAGGAACTCTTCAACTTTATGCGGACGATACTGTAATTTTTTATAACAAAAAAAACCTAGCGGAACTCGAAATGGAAATGAATGCCGATGTTTCCCATCTCACAACCTGGTTGAGAATAAATAAACTGACCCTTAACGTAAAAAAAACGCATTATTTACTATTCGGCAACAAGAAAAATTCCAGCCTCGATATCAAAATTGGTGACAACTGCCTCGAAAGGAAAACGACAACAAAATATTTGGGCCTTATAGTAGATTCTCAACTCTCGTGGGATCTCCACATAAATCATGTAAAGGAGAAAATTACCCCCATAACTGGTGTGCTATATAGACTTCAAGGATTACTACCCATTCCGTTACTAACTGCAGTATATTACGCCATGGTACATTCACACATTTCCTATCTCTGCTGTATCTGGGGCTTTGCCTCGAAGAAATTGATTGCTGATCTGCAGGTGGTTCAAAACCGAGCCCTCAGAAATGTTTTTGGACTTCCATGGGACACTCATGTCAGGGACATCTACTCAGTTTCCGGTATCCTTCCAATCACGATCCTTCCTAAGTATGAAATCACCAGCACCATCAAATCCTACAAATTACTCAACAATCAACTCACACTAACGTCAAGCCACTTTACAATCAAGACATCCACAACCACAATACTCGAAATAACAATAAAATCCGCATTCCTCAAACACACACTACAAAATATGGAATAAAATCTTTAAACTACATTGCCTACACACTTTATAATTCGCTTCCAGATATGTACAAAACCATCCAGAAAAATAAAAAATCCCAAAATGATGGTATAAAGGAATACTTTTTAAGGATTTTTTAAAATGAAAATCAGTAAATCCATATTTGTATATTTTGTTGTTCCCTTATATGTTTTCTCTTGTGTGTTGTTCTATTTAACTTGGCCTTATAAAATTATTTCTGTTTGTATGTGAAACTTGTATTTTTGATATTTTGCTGTCAATGTAAAATTGTATGTACTATCTCCTACTTATGTATTGTAAATTCCTCCTGTCCTAAAATGAGTTTTGAAACTCATCGGGATTGCTTTAGCAAGAAATAAATATATAAAAAAAAAAAAAAAAATAATGATAACGGACTCCAATTACATGAATGCAATTGAATGATATAATAAAAATATTAAGATATCAGCAAGTATCACACAACTTGAGAGATACAAAAACAGTAGTACAGTTTTGTTATAGTGATAACGGACTCCAATTACATGAATGCAATTGAATGATATAATAAAAATATTAAGATATCAGCAAGTACTACACAAGTTGAGACATACGAAAACAGTAGAACAGTTTTGTTATAATGATAACGGACTCCAATTACATGAATACAATTGAATGATATAATAAAAATATTAAGATATCAGCAAGTATCACACAAGTTGAGAGATACAAAAACAGTAGTACAGTTTTGTTACAGTGGGAATAGATTCTTAAGAGGAACGGCTGCGCGACCTGTTTCATACAAAATTTAATTTTGGATTTGAGGCCAAAATACTCACCTAAACCTAATGATTTTTTTTTCATCAAAAAGTATAGTAAATATCTAGTACGGATGAGAAGTAATTTGTTTATTTTTGTTTTACATTGTGAATATACTTCATAATTTAAAACCAAAATAAATAAAAATACTTCTCATCCTTACTAAATATTTACTAAACCTTTAATTTAAAAAAAAATATCATTCAGTTTGAATGGGTATTTTGGCCTCAATTAGAAAATTAAGTTTTGTATGAAACAGGCACCGCAGCCGTTCCTCTTAATATAATGGTTGAACTTAAATAATTTAAAGATATCCGCAGACACTAAGGAGCATCTTACATAGCATCAACACAGCAGATATCAAGGAGATATACAATCAAGGAGACTAAAAAATAATATCAACACATAAAGTCACTTTCCAAAAGCCAATACTTTAAGATCAGTGAGAATTTCTTCACTGAGAAATTGTTTTTAAATTCGTATTACAACTTGTTTTGGCATTATGTATTCAGGGGTTTATTTTGAAACATACGGTCCTATCAAAATTGGTAATCAAACCTGTAATAGTATATGTAATCTGGATAACGGAATATTCCATACATTTGAAGCGGCGAAAGCTGGGAATAATTATCTGAAACTTTTGTACCTCTCGTCTTCCTTGCCCTATCGACGGTTTGTTGTTATTTCGTTTCCTATATCGTTCAGAACCGTTTGTTAGTGCAATTTAGTTTAATTAGTTTAGTTAGTAAATTACTTCTATTTTTACAAGAACCGGCTTGCTTGTGTAAATGTGTCCTGTATCTTAACCACTGTCATGTCTCGCACCAAATACCAATTAGTTGCTCTGGGTATTGTGTATTGTATTATTATTATCGACGACTGTAAAGTAAGGTAATTACTGTTTATATTTGTATTTGTATTTTTTGCTCTTTCTTATGTTGTCTTTTGAAATAAAAAAAATATTTTTTGCTCTTTCTTATGTTTTCTTTTGAAATTAAATTTTTTTTTTTTAATTTGTGTATATTAATCACAACATGCATACTCGTATATCTATATTGTTATATTATTGCCCTGCAGATTGTATGATTATTTTTTAATTTTTGTTATATTATACAATATTATTGAAGTAAGCTTTCGCTGACTAGCTACTTGTAGTAGCATAGCGAGTTAAAATACCCACGGTATGTAATTAACATTATATGATAAAAACAAGAAAAATTTAAAAAGTGTTAGATATACATTACATCTTTAAGAGACATTTTCAATGATAAATGTAATTTTTTTTTTGGGAAATTGTCGGTATAAATATTTAATTTTACAAGAACTTTTTATTTACCCAAAGGAGCAAAAAGGGGTTCATAGACCCATCAAATATCTGAAATATTTTGCAGAAATCTCTGGAAGCTTCTGAAAATCGAGGAAACTTTCAGTTGTGATCTTATTTACTCATTTATTATTCGCGTAGTTTTTTATGTAAAATATAAACATTTTGTCAGCTCGGGTATCCCCAGGGTGGTTTTCCACCCTTAAAGAATTACTTATGATGTGTTCGGGTGGGTTTGGACAGGTTGATGTAGGGGTATAAATCACAAGTAATGTAATCCAGAAAAGAGAAATGATTTACGCTCAACATTGACTTTCAGATTTTTACTGTGATGTAAAAATCACTTATTTTGATTGAGCGGTATTTCGTTTTGTGGCGAAGTTTGACCGAAAATTATATTTCCTCGAGGCAAGCACTGTATTTAACCAAAATCTAATTTGAGGGAATCTGTAAAATATATATGATAATATGATTATTTTGCCATCAATCCAATGACTAATTTATATAATCAAATAGTAAATAAATAGTTAAGCCATCAAAGGGGCAAAATGAACTGTACGAAATCAATTGTGACTATAATACTGTTTTCGGGCCTTTCCATCATTATTATTTTTATAAACAATAATTATTAATCTAAAACACTCATCCAAATTGAAAAAACCTTCCGAGCAAAGATAAATGTCGCCGGCAGGACTCGAACCCGCACCCTTCTAATGTCCGGTCAGATGCTCTACCGTTGAGCTACGTCGGCTTATCGCAAACCCGCCAAGTTAATCAATATATACTAGTGTTCCATTCAATAATTACTGTTTTATTATATTTTCACCTGTAAACAACCAACTTTATTAGTATGAGAGAGGCTTGTAACGGCTAAATCCCTCAAATAGATGGCGTCGAGACAAATTATGTCTACATTTTATTGGTGAAAATTGCTTTGACTTGTCAAATATTTATTAATTGATAAACTAAAGTTCTTAAAAACTTAAGACAAGATTTTGTGCATAGCGCAAAGGTTCATTGTTTTCCATCATTGTTCAAGTATTAATTTACTCACTTGCTAGCTGGGAGTGGTTCACGTACGTTGTACGGCCCTGTTTGGACGAAGCTACTGGAGAAAATAACATCAACAACTTTCAATAAAATCGTGGAATATTTAATAGACAGAAAATAAAAAGGTAATGCAGCTGGGATTCGTACCCAAATCCTCTAGTCTTACCGGGACAAATGCATTTACCATTTGAGTTATCGAGACCTAGTTTTATATTCTGTCGTTTTTATCAATCCCATACTTCCTTTTGAGAATTACTAACATTATTATCAATTATTCTCCATATTTTATGACTTCAATCTTTTGACGTGATTGCAAAGTTCTGCCAGAATTGTTGCAACCTAGATGTTGTTTAGAATATACCTTAAATTGAATACTAAATAATTTTTTCACATTTTCCATTTCATAAAGAAGCTGTGTTACGTATGGAGACGCCATACTAAATGACTTCACAGCCCACGTGACCCATACGAGTGCAGTTCTACAGTTGTTCCGGGCTGAAACCTAAACGGTGAGAATTTTCCTGATGAGAGCCAACCTCCAAAGGGAGAAGGCTATAGAAAACGTATAACGTATATCCAAACAATATAACGAACATGTTAACTAAGCGGAATGTGTTCTGAAAAAAGAGCCAGCTTTGTGATTCGGATTTCATTCGGACTTTCAAAAGACGAACACAATATTTTATTGAATGTTTAACATGTAAATAAGAACAAAACTTTTGTGGCATGTAACATAACGAACGGATGGTGTCTATGATTTGGAAAGTGAAACAAAGGTTGCCTACAAAAGAAGACGGGCTTATGACTTTGATCTTATATTTGGATGGTGAAGAAATATATAGAGAAATTAAGAAGATAAGATACTAAGTATCTTATTTATTAACCCTTTTAGTGCCAAATATATTTCACCAAAATGTTCTAAAATGCCATATGAACAAGAAAAAATGTATAATTTCTCTGCTGTCACTAATAATATGCAACCTCCGATTAACAGGAACCACAATATCACTTCCGCTATCACTCTAATAGTCGCTAATGTAGTCTTCAAGTTGTTCTGCCATTTCAACATCTTCATTTGAACTTTCACTTGTGTTTATCGAAATTAGGAATATGAAAAAAAAATAATGGTATTTGTAGAAAAAAAGTGTTATCCAAAAAATTGAAAGATAGAAAACAATTTTATGAAAAAAAATATGAACGTGTGAACACAACATTCACCAACGCGCGCCACAAGTAAACATTCGAAATTAGCGCTGTCGCGCCGCCGGCAATTTTCGCATACCTACCTACAAGCGCAACGGCGCTCTTCGGCACTATAACGGTTAATGTCCACTATTATACTCGTACATCTCACTAAATGTATTAACCTACCGCGAGCGATAGATGCTGTGTAACTAAAGTTCTAATCAGATCCAGGCGAAAAAGGAGTGCGCTGCAATTCGAACGAGCATCTATCTGTCAGCTAGGACCGTCCGGTGTTGCCAACGTGTGAAACAAATGTGGCAAGGCTGTTAATTAGTGATTTATTTATCCGAGACGGTACTTGGCTATGACCTAAAAAGATATACTGGGTGGTAAAACCGGCAAGATTCGGGTAATCTGAATACATTTTATGAAAGCCTGTGTTCAAAGCTGGATGACAGGTTTGAGAAGAATCGGTACCTAATTAAAGTAAATTAATAAAACATAATTACATTAATTAAAATACGGTCAGCTCGCATTATAGTCTTTGCGTTTGATTATCGGGCAAGAGGTTGTGGATTCATTACCTGTAATATTAAAAAAAGATATTGTTATATTATACGTAATTTTTATATTGGCATTGTGATTTTGAATGTAAATTTTCTTGAAACTTAATTAGTTTTACGTAATAAATAAAGTAGTAGTATAAATGTTAAAAAAAAACTTAGTGAACCAAAATATCATAACATCGCTGAGGACAAACTCTTTCCAGAATTTCAAAATTTGAATTTCTTAGTAAAAATGTTGAAAATGGCGTTACAAAAGTAGTCACGAATTTTTTTTTTTTTATATTTCAAATTCCTGCGCAACAAACATAAAACAAACAGTAATAAATATTCATCGTGAACTTTTACTGTTTTTGGAAGGTCCACCATTTTTTTTCCGTATACTTATATTTCTTTGGGAAAATACAAAATAAAATCTAGCGGATGGTGAAAAGGTAATTAATTTTACATAATATTCAAAGAAGATTCTTACTTACGCCGGATTTTTAAAAAAGCTTTCATCAACATCAGAGGGCAAAAAAAACATCAAAGTTTGGAAGCTCACAGCTAGAAAGGTCTAATGAGGCAATCACCATACTTAATACTTTCTTTCCGGCTCATACATAGGCCAAAGTGTAGTGGTGGAATAAACCACGAAAGTAAAAAAGTCATCAAAGTTGATTTTGCAAAAGGAACCTGAGAATTTGATCATTATCGTAATCTAGGAAGTGTAGGGGAATAAGGCTTTGATAAACGGTCACCGGGGGATGAACGACAGTGATGAAAAGCAGTTTTTTTTTTCTTTAATGATTGGATTCAACCAAAGTTTGAGTAATATCTCTGTCTTTTTGAAACTTCATCGTATAGAATCATTGCTTTGAAGCTTCAATACAAGTTTTTGGATGCTTTATAGTTTTTTGGTATAGCCTAAATCTTTAGCTTACGGTGCTAGATATTTCCGCGAGCTCCTAAGTTGAACACTCAGCGTATTTTTTTAATTATAATTCTTTTTATTATTAGTTCCTATGTAAAGATCGTGCATATATATGACTTATGTGATAAATTATAAATATAAAAAGTACGAGTATGTCTTTATGTCTTTATTTCAGCAGAACAAAGCAGTGAGTGCAATATTCTGTCTGACATATAAAAAGAATACATTTAAAAATAATAAAAAATTACATGATGTAGAAATAGAATATAAAAAATAAGTAGAAATAAAATAAAATAAAAATAACATATTTAGCACTTATGCTACAGTGGCCTGGGAGAATTCTCATTCTACGATGTAGGGGCGCGCCCAGCCACTGGGCGACGGCCTAGACAAGAGTGTTTTCCGATCTCCGGTATCGCTGACTTGTCCAGGCTATTCTGTGGCGCATCCAAAGCAGCGAACCCATGCACCCTTCCCTCTGCCAACATCTGCGAGGCGCTGCATCGCCAAGGGAGGCCGAACAGCGCCCTGTAAGCATGGTTATATTGTACTCGGAGTGTGTCCATGACGCCTTGTGTATATCTTGTCCATTATAATATAAGTACAAAATCACAATGTTCATAGTCCTCCTCACAAAGGTGCTCTGAGGCGGCCTGCACTTTTTTGTACTAAGTGTCCAGTTGTCTTGAATTGTCTTTATAATATTTGCAAGTTCATTATTACTCAGTCCTCTCAGGCATATTTTATTTTTTTTTACAAAATATTAATATTAATAGTATGCACATTTGAAAGTGTGTGATTTTTAAAATGTTTTTATTTTTATTGTATAATATTAATTATATACAGTGGGAACTTATACCCGCTAAGCCACTGCAAGTAGCTTGTCAGCAGGAGTTTATTTCAACAATATTATATAATACAACAATAAATAACAATCATCATACAAATGTAGGGCAAATTAGGATATAGAGGCGCATGCATGTTATGATCAATGTAGTACATAAGTTGGAAAAAAATTTTAAAAAGAAAAAATAATGAAAAAAGCATTACAATTTTGTTATTGAGATACTAGAGTCCAATTTTATAACACCGATTTAAATCATATTATAAAAATATCAATATTTTTAAAATATTAACATTTTAAACATCGACATTATAAAAATACCAATATTATAAAAATACCAATATTATAAAAATACCAATATTATAAAAATATCAATATTATAAAAATATGAATATTATAAAAACGAATAGTGTACAATTATTAGTTGTGTAAAATATTTGATTAATAGTACAAGTGTTGAAGATGAAGAAAAAATTTCAGCAATGCGTAAAACGCATGATACGTCCTTCACAGCCGGCAGACTGCTGGCTACTACTGACGACCGCGTATCGTGGCATGGCGAAAGAAACCCAGCATTCCTCTCGCTCACTACCGCACCCATCGGGAAGTCAACAAAAATATTCAATTAAAAAAAAAAATCTTTTGCGTTTGAAAAATACTTAGGTATACATTGAAATTATTTTATCCGATACATAAATTTGTTACTAAGCGATACCTAAAATATTAACTATTTGTTTAGTATTTTTCAACTGAGTTTACGGTTCCGACAAGAAAAGAGTATTGTTTTGTCAAAAGTGAGTTTGTGCGGAATTGTTATGGATTGTAAATGTTGAAAGTTTTGAGGATTATTAGTGTTGGCTTCAGTATAATCAATAATCTCACAATAGTGTTGGCTTAGTGTATTGCTACAATTCAAATGTCAGCTTGGAAAATTAATCAAACCTAAATTCATGTTATCTTAACAAGCTGATAAAAATATAAAAGTGTGAAAAATGTATCATATGTATTTGTATTTGAGGGTAGTTACACCTATTCCGCAAGAAAACTTTGGAATGAAATACCACTACACTGGACAACGCTACAATGCTTCAAGAAGTTCTGCGGCGAATGGTTGCTGACTGCACAGTCAGCCGCACAATATAATTTGTAATTTATAAAGTGGATACTTGTGTTCATGATTTTGTAAAAAAATGTTTTTAGATTTAAAATATTTTATTTTTATTTTTCATTTCATTTTTTCAATTTTATTTAAGAAATTTTATGTAACTTCATTAAAAGTATTTAACTTTTATGCAACTTCATTTCATTGTTGTGGGCACTGCTTAAAACCAGCTGCACTCCGGGCTCCGGAATGTATATCTGTGCAGCGCCTTTTTTGTCAATTATTAAAAGTAAATTATTATACCGCGCGATTAATTCTAGATTATTCAACAGATAATCCAAGGAAAGATTTGTGAAAGTCGCAGTAACTGGAAGCACCGCATCGTAAGGCTTTACAACCTAATTGAATGGTTCGAGTGAAAATATCCGCAATATTTTCCAGGCTGCAATCAGCTGGGTGAAGATTTCCATTATGATGGTCAACCTTATGAAACAGGTCATTAAAGCACTTTTTGGAGCAGTCTTGCATAACCCACATACGCTTGGCAAAATAAAAATAAACAACACCAACAGTCCAATTAGGACTGACTACGAACGCAGAATTTTTTTCACCTACTGCGCTTCCCGCGCACCATAATTAATATTTTCAATGGGTTCCATTTCAAAGGAGAGTTGTTTTTTTTTTAAAAAGTAACAGAAGTGAGTTATGATATTTTTTTTATTTAAGAGCAATTGTTCAGATTTCCGGGTGCTATGATCAAAATATTTAACGGATTTTGTTCTGTTTTATAAAATACTAAAGGGTATCGCAACAAACTCGTCGGTCTTTCATATTTTGTATTTTGTATCAGCGGTCCAAAATTACAAGTTTAAAATTTTAGTATCATACAAATCGACAGCATTTATTGTTTCGATCTTGGAGATAGAAATTTTTCTATGATTACTTTATTAAATGGTTGGGTACCGTTTCACAAAAAATTATATATGATCAAATTTTATTTGAAAACCCTGTTTATAACTTAAATTTTGATATGGCATCTAAAGATTTAGCAATAAATTAACATGAAATACGATATTTTAATGTTTTCGGTTTATAATAAGTATGTACCTACTGACTCTAGACAGATGGGACATATGTAGTATTTACTTAAACAATTAAAAATCTGCACCGTACCTTCCACGATCCGCCGCAGCCAGTTAAAATTGACGCCCACCTGATCCACAACGCTATACAATATTCCTCGATCTCAGACCGCAAAATTACCCGTGTTCGCCATCGCAACTTGCTTCAAAAAACGTCCGCTTGTGAGTGCCGTGAAGATCGACTGAATTGAAAAGACAACCGGGCTTCAAACGACTTTGGTGAGTCCTTTCCCTTTACCGTGAAACATATTCTCTCCTTGATGCAGTTGTAACACACATGTCATACAGCGGTCCTTCGAAAATCACACAAATTACACGACTCCCATGACGTTATCGTTTAAGAATTTACAAGAAGTTACTTTTCATCTTCTAGCTTCTATGAGTCTACACACTGTTTTTTTTTTATGTGAACACCCCACAAGAATCCCAACGGCTCCCAACCGTCTGGAGCCAGTGAGACTATGGCATCCTCAGTTGGGGAATATTGAAAGGCTGAAGGTAGTAGGAAGGGGAAGCAGAATCGAGAGAGGAAGGTGGGGAAATACCTGGCTATTCAGATCTGGTCACCAAACACGGCTAAAAGCCATTTCAAGCAACGTTTCAATTTTTAATTATGGTGTTTCACCAGGGCGATACTGAAAGTATCTTTCACCCAAATATTCTATATATTATTTGTTATAACTTAATTGTGAAACAACACAAATTAATTAAATAAAATTTACTTGCGCACGCCGGTTTTGAACCCGCGACCTTCGGATTCGTAGTCGAGAGCATTACCCCTCGCCCATGGAGGTCATCAATGAGCATTCTGCAGAATCTTCTTCATTTGGTATAACGTTTTATTTTATTTAAGATTAACGAAACATGGCAAGCTTATTTTATTTACTTAACATAACCTTAAATAAACTTAAAACATCATTCCTCCTGCACAAAGTATACTAAAAAAAAAGGACCATAGCTGGAGTAGCAATAAGAGTACGTCGTATTTGTCCAACCTACGTTCAACCACGTAGTATGAATGCTACTTCGGCGACACCATTTCTTGGAAATTAAACCCGCCCCGTCCTCCCGGAGTCCAATCATATAAAGCAATTATATTTTAATGAGATATTCGCAGCGAACTATTTTCTTTACAAAAAAAACCGTTTGACCTTGCCGCAGTCGTGACGGAACACGTGCCTAGGAAACTGTGCCGGATCCTAATTACAACATATTTTTACGCCACATATTTCCATGTAGATCTTCCTATAAAACTAACCGTTATTCTTATTACATTAAAGGGTTGGAGTAAGCTTTAGCTTTGACCGCAATAAGTAATTCAATTTAAATGTTGAAAAGTTCTTGATCTCGCCTCATTAAATTTAATGACCTGCTAATTCTTTCACTTTTCCATTTTCGTAAGAATCAATTTGGGTGGTAGGTATGGGTCTTATTAGAAATAATATATACATAATAATAATAAAAAATAATAATGTAAACGGCGTGATGGTTAGTTAGTTATATATAGTATATCCAGGATGTACAAAAGGTAATTTCATATTTTTCGCTTTATTTCAATGCTTTATAAAGAGTGTTACAATCATCGGATTTAAGTCAAATATACGCCGTTCTGTTTGATAACTTGTTGCCAACGAGAATCCAACATTCATAATTCCCCTCTCGTAGAAGCCCTTGTCCCTATTGGCAAAAAACTCGGACAACCAATTTTCACAGGCCTCTATTGAGGCCAAATTTTTTGGTTGCTTTCGACTTTTTTTTCCCTTTCAGGCAGTAAAAATATAAAATATGGCGAATTTCTTCCTTTGAGACCTCCATACTCGACACACGATAGTTCACGACTGAACCGACCAAGCGCAATACCTGTCAAGAAGCGTTTGTAGTACACTCACACCTTTACAACTCCGTATCGTATGATCCGATGTGACCAATAATGAACGAGATATACTTAGTTGTAATACGAAATTACTTTTTCCCCAACCTGATTTTTGCGCACGTTTCATATTCATATTTGCACGGAATATACTCTCAGTATCGCCCTGGTGAAAGACAACCATTCAGAATTGAAACGTTGCGTGAAATGGCTTTTAACCGTGTTTGGTGACCAGATCTGAATAGCCAGGTAGTTTTCCGCCTTCCTCTTCTCCTTCTCCTTCCCGTCCCCAATACCTTCAGCCTCACAACATTACCCAATTGAGGATGCCATAGTCTCACTGGCCCCAGACGGTTGGGAGCAGTTGGGATTATTGTGCGGTATTTATATTTTAAAAAATGTAGAAGCTAGACTGAGCTTTCAAAGGGTCGATTAAGTTGATAATGTTGGATTTTCTTTATTTATGCATGGAAAATAAAATTATGCCGTACTTTTTATAAGAACGACATCTGCGTTTAAACGTAGTTTACACAATTGATAAGTAGTAAGGTATACTCACCTACATGCATTAGATAGTACGAACAACTAATACGCGCAGCTTCCTCAAAATACTGGCAAAATGCTACACTAGCGCCTATAGCGGCCCGAATCGACGCGCTTCTCGACTGTATTACGGAAAATAATTGATTTTATAAAGTAAGTTACAAAAAAATATTGATTCTCTCTGGGCTAGAACTAAACGGTACTAAGTCAAAGGCACACCGGCTTCTATTCAAATCTCGGCATTTCTAGTGCGTATTCTTTATTCTATGATAAACATTATAGTATTATTAATTTTTGGAGTTTATTTCTCCGTTGAAATAACAAATTTTAGAATACAATTACCATCTCTAATGGAGCGTTCTACCGGGAATTTATTATTTATTGTTCTAGAACCCAGAATATAATTCCTACTTCGCACAATGGATTGTTACGGAATCTAAAATACTAACAATATTCGGATTAAAGATAATATTTTATGAAATCTATCTATTTGTAAAATTTTGAAAAAACGTAATGATTGACCTGCCCAGGAATATTTTAACACCGCATGAATAGATTGTTTATCTTGATCATAAAGCATTATTTTTATTATCCAAAAATATGAAAAGATCACATAATATTATCTGATAATATTTTAACATTTTTTGGATTTTTTTTTTATTATACAGTTTGGATGGGTATTTTGGCCTCAAATCCAAAATTAAATTTCATATTAAACAGACCGCGCAGCCGTTCCTCTTAAGGTATCTGCGGGCTTCGTACAATACGCCCATCGTTTCAAAATACGCCCATCTTCTGAGAGGCTAACTTTACTCTGGCTTCGATGGAGCCCCCATACCTGAGCTAGTCACTTAGGGTTACACCAAGCATATCAATGGAGGGCTTGTTGTGAAGATTGCTCCCATTAAAGGAGACTAAATTGTTTCGATCCCTTTTAGACGTAATCAGACATGATTGGGTCTTCAAAACATTAAATTAGAGGTAACCGTTCATTCTCTGCTTCAATGCCCTCCGAGCCGTTGGATTTTGTGTCCCCTTCGGGGACTTGTCAAACAAAAAGCTATCATGGCCTGTAATAATAATAAAAATAGTTAATTTATAGCAGCGCTACGGAAATGTTCCTGGAGGGACGAGTGCACTATTTTAGGTCACTTTTCCGTCACCACAAGGGAATCTATAGTGTATACTACGCCAACAAGACTTAAGTCTCCATACGACAGCTCCACGGGCAGGATGTTCCACAGCACAACAACCATTGCGAGGCAACCATGGACATATCAAAGAAGACTCCTTAATTGGTCATTTTAAATTTGTTATTTAACAATAACGTGGCGCCTATCTTTAGAGAAGATCTTTCATTTTACAGTCACATTAGTTGTTTTATAACTACCTAGATTATTGTTCATCCCTCATTTTGATTATAAACTATTTACCAATTTATCTTGGAGATTAGTATACCCCTGTAGATATTCTAATTTAATAAGAGTCTTAAATATTGTTAATGTAACTTTTGTTACCCAATCATGCTCTATACAATAAAACATTGTTTTACTGAATCATTCTTTTATTTAAAGCATAAGCTAGTTAAACACACTGTTGCAACTGTAGAGATATTAAAGCCCCGCTAGACCAGTGTATTATTCATCACAAATATAATATCAGTATTAAACGATTAGTATTTATAATCTAACAAATAACAATAAACCATTCGCCTCGTGAAACTCTCGAACGAACTCAATCCATCCATAAGTCCAATCGTTAAAAAGTTGGGCTGATCGAGGATTCCTGGCGTACACAGATATGTTATTTATTTGTATCTGTTATTATTGTAACCTATGGAACGTATTGCACTGCACTACCCCCGCATGCCTTCTGGAATAAAGCATTGTGAAGGTTCACCCCAAGTGCACTTATTATGCCCTTTGCAAGCAATCGTAGGTTATTAACATCTAGGAAAGCGGGTATGGGTACCACCGTACTGGGAACCATTCATTTAAAAACCAACACCTCTGCCATAGGTCACCTTAAATGGTTTGTTACGTTGAGTTACTTAGCAGGGGTGCTCGTTTTAATGGGGTGAGGTTTGCCCAGGTCTTGGCGGCGGATGCGTCTGCCTAGCAACTGCATGGTGGTCCTAATCGGGAGAGTTCGGTTGAGGAAGACTCCTTGATCTCTCTAGCCAGACACTCTCGACCCATCGTCTTACACGGCAGTGGGAGGGATAGATTCATATGTCCACCACTGAACGCACAACTCTCAGATACCTATTTCCTCCCTAGAACTTCGTCTGCTTCCATTTTTAAAAAAGACTTTGTACACAACATCTCCATAGATGACATAGGCCCTGAGGAAAATAATTTTCTGTGTAGAGTTAATATTTTAAAAAAAACTTTAATATCTTCTTTCATAGACATTTCATTCACGATGATTTTTGGCCCTTCACATTTTTATAAAACTTCTTCCGACACGCCTCGAACGCTCTTTCACATCTTTTTTATGAACCTACCAAATTTGTTTTTAAATTTAAATTTTTCAAAGACTTCTTGGATCAATTATGTTCCAATGGAAATGGTCTATCTATATTTTGGATTAATTATGTTCCAATGGAAATGGTCTATCTATATTTTAGATTAATTATGTTCCAATATAAATGGCCCATCTATATTTTGTATCGAACTAGTTTTTGCTATAGACACTCTCTTACTTACCTATCGGTTTTATCAAAAATTTTAACGAATATTCTGTCGAAAATTAAAGATCGACGTAATCATCCCAAGATATATTAATCAATTTATTAAAATAACGATACGCCATATTACTTGCTCCGTATTTTTTATTTACATAAAAATTTCAAAAAAGTAGTGTAGAAACTCGGGTAATACGAGTGCTATCAAATTTTGTGCAAAACCGTCTGCATAAATAACAATTATTTTAATATACGCATCTCCTTAACATACCTAACTTAACCGATATGACTGACATATTAATTATCTATACAAGGGGTTAAAAAATGACAAAGCCAAAAATAAATCACGTTTTTTGTAATTAAAATATCTACAGCAACGTAGCCTCTGATTACACAATATTAATAATAATAACCAACCAACCGTTTGACTTTTGATTAATGACATGATATTCGACTCGAAATGACATTGACAGCTGACATTCGAGAAGAAAATATTTATTTTTGGTTTCGTCAATCTAAAATTCAATGACTCCGATGTCTAGACATATCATATCGCCAACTGGGTAAATAAAATTTTAAGGTAATCATAAAAAATAAAGTGGTGAAAGCATTAAAATAAAATCTTTTAATAAAATTTTGCGCTTCTCATTGAAAATATTCAAATTCAGAACATTGCACGCATACGGCGAACTAACTTTCACCGATATCCAGTTAAGCTCTTTACCCTAAAAATACACTCTAATGTAAAATAAATTCAGTCTAGTAAATAAAACTACCATCTGGTGATAGTAATAAAGCCAAAGAGCTGCAGTATCTACTAGTTAGTAAGAAAAATTAGGTGTATCGCTATAAGCGCCAGCTAGTTAGAGGATTATGAGAGAATTCATAATATTAAAAAAAAACCAAAGCAGAATATCGAGATTGTAAACACAGTTGGGTTAGGTTGGGATGACCGCACAAAACAGTTCATCTTATCTTCTTCCACTTATACTATTCGGTTCGGGGATAATGCTCCTCTAGACGTATCTGTAATACGGTACTCTGGCGATGTCCGTCCTTGGTATTGCCCAATATATTTTTGTTTTTAAAGTGAAATGAAATTTCGCTAAAAAACCATGTCGGACAAAAAAAAGACTCTCACAGGAGCATGTGGCAAGAGATCTCTGCCTCTTTCCTGGAGCTAAGGTAAAAAAAACGTCCTGTAAGACGTGCCGCAAAAAGATAAGAATTAGATTTTTTGACAAATATTTTCATATCTAATATTTCAGGTAAGGAGTGTCTCTCAAAGGAGAACTTCCTACGAACAACGAGTTTTGACAATCCAACCGTTAATATGATCGCCACGGTTCACCCCAAGGCGAAAAGATTACTCTTGGACAGCGGACTGGTTTATTGGTTGGCATGCCTGTTGGGTAAGAGACTATGTAAGAGCAACGCGCTATTTCAAGTGCCACTTATGATTGCGCGTATCGAAAAATTGTAGTGCCGAAAAAGAGCAATTGTAGTGCGGGCACTGTACTGAATCAGACCACGACTTCGGGGATTACCCCAGTAAGCCATAATAAATGTGCAGGGTTGAAATGCTCAATCGAAATAATGCATAAATAATAAAAAATATAATAAAAAATTTATGTTATATTTTCTAGCCACAAAGTGATTACTTTCTTCGATAAATTAATAATTTCGTTATGTAGATCACATTTAACAAAAAGAGTAATATACACAAGTGCAAAAGAATTTGTTATGGACAATAGATAAGGCAGGGATTTAAATGAAACAAAAATAATATTTTCTTTTAGAATTCAATATTTGAACTTTATCACTAGTGCTTCTAATTTCTTCTGGAAGTCGAGTAAAAAAATATCTTCCTTGGTAAGCATGGTGAAATTGTACAAAGTATTTAGTTTTGGGCGTGGAAAAATATATTTAAGTCGCGTACGGTTTTAAGGTGAAAATTAGAATTTGTCTTTTTCTTTTATGATTTGAATGACTGTATTTTTAATGTATAAATCTTCGAATATAGGCACGTGAAATTCTTAGAATCTTAGCCCAATTTTTTTCCATCTTGAAATCAAATTTCTTAATCTTCTCTTCAATGAGATATTTTCTTATTTCATCAACATCGAATCGAACTTCTTTAGCTTCGTAGTCAAAAATGTAATGTTACAAACTATTTGATTTTGTTTAAAAATAAACTACGCACTTCAAAATCAAAAACTTACTAAGCCAGAATGGGGCATTTTACTCGAACATCATTTCGCCTGTTTAATGTCTCCGACTTCTTTATTTTGTTGTTCCGAAAATCGCTTCCAGGAAATAATTTAGGAACATCTTGAATTTAAATATGAGTTGCCTAAGAAGTCTTTTGCTAAGATGTTAACCGGGGATGCAGCAATCATAAATAAAACATCTAATATTAGTGTCAAATATGATCACTTACGATGTTTGCAAAATGCAACACCGATCTCTTCTGCATTCAAAGAACAGTAAAATTTTGTCGGAATGCTTTAAAAGAGGATTTTTTAAATTTTATATTATTTTTATTTTCTTGATAAAACATAATCATAAAATATTACTCGATGTTTCTCTCAGTGGGATAATTCCTGTGTCGAGACAGACGTGGGAGGTACATAAATTATATGTTGAAAAAAAATTACAAATTATGTGAACAAAATATGGAGGATAAATTTTAAGATATTTTATTTACCTACAAGTTAGGTTAGGTTAGGTTTTTAATCTAATCCAGGTAAAAGTAAATATAAAAATTAAATATAATATAAAATTATATACGATAATTCTTAGAGAAAGATAGATATAAAACTGAATAAGAACATCTAAGAATGTGTTCTACAGTAGTTAAAAATGGACTACCTATTTTGATTTAATTTTATCACCATTATAAGCGATTTTTAATATCTTAATACATACCCCAGCTAATTTTAAAAATAGTATTGTAATCTCTATGTATAAAAATGAATGTTTGTTTGAGTGTCCTCGATTTTCTCGAAAATTACTTGACGGATTTCGCTGAAAAAGGACAGATTATTCTTATTAGTGCCGGAAAGGTTTAGATATTACTTTTAATGATATCCCGTGTGTAAAACTGTTGCTATAACGTTTTAAAATTAGTATGAAAAAAAATTGAAGCCGCCATGTTGTATTGCGGTTAGTCCATAGATATACTACTCTGGTTAGTCTCATATTACATATTCCAAAGAAGAAGGTATATTTGGGAAGAATATTTACAAAATGGAAAACACAAGCAGGTACCTACTTAAGAACTTTATCATTTAGATATGTTTTGAAAAATAAATGTTTTGTAATGAGATGAGTGTTTTTTTTGTTTTTTGTTTGGATATGGTAATAGCCGTTACAAGGCATTACTTTAACAGTTAAATCAGTTATGGCACTCAAACGACAAGCAATAATTCATAACTTCATAACTTTATTCCAAAAAAATGTGATTCCGAGCAAGGCCGGGTACATATCAGATTTTTTAAATAAAAGTTGAAGTTTGGGTGAAGGAGTACTGTTAAACTTTCTGGTATTGTTATGCCTAGCATAAGAGATTTTTTTATCGATATCTTCAGAAAGTGACTTCCATATAAGAACTATTTTAGATGTTTGGTAAAAACTACACGTTTTGCCTTTACAAAAAATCGATGTTTTTTTCAGATGTCATCCCTGTTTCAGGTAGTGTAAGCCTAAGACGATTCCATTAAAGCAACTGCTCTGTTCTCGCGGTAGTTCCGAGAGAAATTATTATTATTTCTGCCTGGAGAGGAAATTAGCATAAAGTAAAACTTTTCAAAATACAAGTGCGAGATTTGATACTGTGCCTCCGCCGGAGTGCGCGTTTAGCGAATTCGTTCCCACTCGACGATATTCAAATTAAAAAGGAACGCCTAGGAATAATAATTACACGGGACCATTGGATTTCGTGTTTTTCTGGATTAATTCGGGTTTCTCTCAATTTTTGTACGAACGTGTATGAATACATCAATTCCGGTTTTCTTTCTTTATGTCCCAAATAATTCTATTGCATAAAACAACGTAAGCACGTATTAACAATTAATTAATTAATTACGTACATTAAGAATAATCAGAGATTGCAAATGACGTAGTATATTTCTTTCGAGAATTTTTTTGATAACGAACTGATACATTATTATTTAAAGTGTTCAATTTTTAAAAAACCATTTTTATTTTAAATTTTTAAAATGTAAAAATAATTATTATTATTCAATTTAAATAACGGTTTATTTATAAACAAGTTTTGGTCGGTAATTATCGCTTTCCGAAGGCATTATCAAATTATGAAAAAGTCACTTAAAAACGATATATTTATATTATTTCTATGTAAGTACTTACAGTGAAATGTTTTCAATTATATTACCTCTGGTCTTATTAATTTCTGAGTAAAATAACGGTGATTTTAATGGACATATTAGAATGTACAGTGTAGACTATTACATGATACATTATATTATTAGTGGTTTATAATTTTTTCACCAATTACATAAATGCGCTGTGCTTAATACTACAATGTACTTTTATTGCAAATAGAAGAATAATATTATAAAATCTGAGTTTTTTATATTAACTCCATACAGGAGGCCTCGAGGAAGATAATTTCCCTCAGAGTCAATGTCATATTTGGGGATGCTGTATGAAGGGTATTTTTAAGGAAAGGAAGGAGAGGAAGTTGGAATAAAAGGGTATGAGGGGTGGGTAGGAATCTGGGGGTCGGTATTTTCATAGGTGGCGGACGTATTAGTTACTAATTAGTCAAAAATCTATATTTCACAATTAGTTGCTAAAATTATTAATAGATTGTGGTTTTCGCAGAATTATTTATTTTCTTGCTGATCGATTTTTGATACCACAGTGCTTCAAAGAATAATTATGTTTTAAATAACCTATTTGGGTTACAATTGTAACAACAACAAAATACATTTAAATAAACCAAGCACTTCGATAACTGTACTATTCATTTTAATTGCATAATAAATAGCAAACATCTCACGCCATTTCGAGTAAAGTATGTTTTCACTATGTTAATAAATTTAATATTTTCTGTTAACATTACTCTCAAAGCAAAAATGGTACTGCTATATAGTATTTACAGTTTGAAGTGCTTTTCTGAATCTTTCATTACAAAATAGAGTTTTAATTATTTAGTACAAACAAAATAGCATCTCTCAAAAAAAACACCGCCAGCTTCGCAAAAGATAAGAAATTAATAAAAGCTCGAAGAGAAACATTTAAAACAAGTTTTGTTCTCTTACAAAATAATGCGCACTGTTTGTGTTACACAACTCGTGTAATTGAAACTGTAAGGCAATTGGCAATAAGCAAAAAAATTACAAAATTCTTCATACACAATCGTATACTAACCCATCTGAAGGCATGCAATGAAATTTTGTCCTGCAATAAATACATATTTCATTTTACAATTTCAGTTTACATTATGGTTTTATTATGATATTGATTTTCATTTCATTGCCAGCGACTCAGGGTATTATAGACATTATTTAATTTTATTCAAATACATTTACTTTACCGCCTCACTAGAAGGTGTCTGTTTTGAGATAGATTTTGCTTTTTAATATTTTTATTCCGAATTAAATAATTTTTAAATGTTATAAGAACACATAAAAAAAATCTATAAAATTCATAAAAAATAAAAATACTTAAAAGAGTCTGAATAAAAATAAAGTTACAAATTATATTTGCAAACACATAAAACAAATAGGGCAAATAAGGTCAATAGGGTCATATGCCCAGATAAACCTACTTGCAAAACCAAGATGGTTTATATAATAGGAAGAAAAAAATAAAGTTTTTTAAAAGACGAATAAAAACGAGTGCTTATTTTTTAATTTATAGAGTTTGCAGGAAACTAGATAATGTCCCGTTTTGTTTATTAGCCATGCGTTTATGTTAGCCTCATGTTATTTTTAGTTATATTTTGAGAGGTTTCTTTTAGGATGTTGAATATGAAAGGTAAGTAGGTGGGGTAGGATTCGCGTTTTTTTTTTAAATCAAAAATGAATTTAGTTTTTAGTACTTGAAAGAGATGATGAGAATTAGCTCTTGTGTTTTGTGAGTGAGATAATAATATTGATAGTAATAATAAGGATGATTTGCGTACCGCCATTTTTGTGAAAAATCACCCCAAGGGCACAATGTCGTGTGGGAATGGGATGGAGGATTAAAAGCCAATAGACTAGCTAACACAATGTATTATCTGGGATGACAGGTCAGACATCGATGTACATCTACCCTTTATATACCTTCAATCGCACTTTCATTACATTTAATAAAAAAAAATCGACAAAATACGGTTCCTTTAAAAAAAAGTATTCAATCATTGTAGAAAATAATATTACCATAACCTAAATGAAATATGAAAACGTAAAAAACGACAGAAAATAAAAATAGAAAATAAAAAGAAGACTCGAACCCAGGACCTCTGCCTATCCGAGCCAACCGCTTAACCAACTTAGCTAATGAGACAAGTTCAATTTATGCCATGAAATTAAAAAAAGTGCGAAATAAATAAACCCTGATGCAACAGAAATCTTTTTATTTTCGATAATTTTTTTCCGATTTCATGTTTCATTTAGGTTATGTTAATATTATTTTCTACAATAATTAAATATTAAAATGAGTTTTTTAAATCTCAATAAAAATAATTAATAATTAAACATAGAAAAAATTATTCTGTTTAGAACATTTGCCAAGCTTCCCTTTTCCCCTTTTTATTATTCTGCTACTTTCCTTCCGCCTCACAATATCCCCCAAATGGGACTGTCATTCCCATAAGTGATATTCTTGTATGGCATTCAAATTAAAAATAAAAATATAAAATAAAGCAATGTTTTTACGAAACCAGTCGTGTACATCTGATGAATATAATATACATGATTGCACGACACATACATTAAGAGTAAAAATGAGCAGATTCTTGGTTAGAACAAACAATAAAACCCACCGTCTACCATAGACTAAATAATATAAATTATATTCCATAGAGTAAATAATATAATATGCCCTAGTCCAGGGGTATTCAAACGAACGATCGCGGTCGATTGGTGGATAGGAAGTGATATTTAAATAACTCACCAACACAGAATATAGAGGTTTGGTGATTAGTTATGAGTTTCGCAGTAGAGGTAGGTAGGTAGGATAAACCGCCACTTAGATCTTTCTTAGCACACAATTCTTCACTCCCAATAAATTAAAAACAGTTTTTTCGTTCATTTGACCGCATACAGGATCAAACTTAAAATATATTCTCAAATTCCCCGTAGTTATTCGCAGTATGACACACAATTGAACAACATCGATATTTTTCTCAATACCCTTCCTAAATATCGAACCGAAGTAATGCGTACGACCACAACTTGATGCACAATCGTAATGTATCGAGAGTATCTCCGGTCCCCGTCCTATCTTTCTTTCTTTTCCTCCTTTCCTCTTGATTTGTTTTTTTTTTGCTATCCTTAGTTTTATAAAATTATATAACACCTATATTGTATACGAAAATTTGTTAGCTTACCTTTTGTTGAACTTCCCATGTATATATATTTGTGTTGAAGACTCTTTGTTTTTTAGATCAGATAAATTTATACATCGTCTAATCTATCATCTTCCGTTGGTGTATGGCCAAACCAATAAGCGTCCCTTTCGCTCAGATCAGATCATTTCGTCCGACTGGACTCACAGCATCCTAGTGTTCTTTCCAGGACTTCATATTATTTATACGTTATCCTACTAACCATCACACAGTGTATTCGCAGGAGGTGTAGACAGAAATCATAGAACGCCACACAGTTTTGTCAATACGCATGCCCCTAGCTTCAGTCACATTCATGCATGATCCCATACATGCTCTTTTGTTTTTCAGACTTTTGACAAAATCAGACCTAAGTATTAGTAATATGTTTTTTTTTAATTAGCACGTGGGGTTGTTTGTGCAATCTCACACATCTCATATGGTTATACATATTGTAATTAAACAGAATTTCAAACAAAATTTACTTAAAAGATAAGGAAAATACTAAGAAAAAATTATAATTCATAATATAAAGGCATGTTTTCGTAGAAAGCAATTATTTTATAGATTGATATATTTATTAAATAAAATTGTTCTATTTTTTTTGTATGTGTTGTCCCATTCTGCTACATGTAAGCCAACCTCTGTCTCAATGTTTCATTGTTTTGTTTTATATTTTGTCTCCTTCCTTTTGTACATCTCAACTATATATATGTGCTCACACTATGTATTTTTGTTTTGTTTTATTTTTTTTCCCTGTTGAAGCTTGAGGTAAGCGAAATCGGTTGGTATTGATTTAAAAATAAATTAGTGGTTCATAAAGAAAGTGATTGTTTTATTTAATAAATATAAAAAGTGTTTTAAAAATAGAACGTTATATTGGACGTGGTCCTGAGTGAACTCGGGCCCAGCGCTCGCTGAGGATTGGAGCTTGGTGCCGGTAGACTGCGGTTACCACCGTGTTGTCTTAAACCATTAGCCGCATCTTGGCTCCTGTAACCCGGTATTTCATCATATCTTATATCCAAATATAATTCTAAAGACGTTGTTATATTGGATTCGGAGACATTTTATTAACCTGTTTCGGTAGTGACACCCTATCTCATAGGTGTAATAGATTCGTGCAGAATGCATTGAACGGTGGTTTTTTACATCACAGCTTCATTTGTAACTATGCTGATACTTCGTCTTTGCCGTTTGATATCATCGTAATCCGAGGTCTTCATTGGTAGTATTAAATCTTTATTATTTATTTTCTTCCTGTTAGTGTTAAATTCACTTGTTCGTGATATACCGTTGACGTATTGTTTAACTTTTTCTGTATTGTTTTATATTGTACTTTAATGGAACTGTAATGAGTGACGTTATTTTTTTTTTTGGTACAGGTATATTTAAATTACATCTTTTTAAAATATTAACCCTTTAGGTGCCACCGAACGATATATCGTTCCGATACATTATTGTACTTGAGTGCTACAGAACGACATATAGCTCGAGCCATAAAATTCGTCAGGCGATTAAAAAATTACGTCATATTATTGAAAACATTTGTCTAAAAATAAAAGTAATCAAAGTAAAAAAAAATATATATTCATGGATTATTGACACTACTCCAGCATTTAAAAAAAATACATGTGGCACCTAAAGGGTTTTAAATAATGTAAAGTAAAATACAAATATGTTATTATGTTCACAGAATAGAAAAAATACAGACTACCTAAATATACTACTTGCTATATATAATACGGCCCACTTTCATTAATTTAACATTATTTATATAACTTACTACTGTCAAAAATATAATGTAGACAATTTTATAGAATGGTAATATAATTAAACTATCTCTCTATCTATCTTCCTCGAGCGTTCACGATTTCTTCCACCATTCACTTTGTCCTACGTCAACTGTTTCTTGTCAAATATTGCTTTTATCACACGTATGACTCAGAGATCTTATATCTATCGCATTCAGTATTTATGGTAGATCTCTGTTAATATCAGTATGAGTATCCCTGCCGTAGTGCCAGCCCCCCTACGCAATAGCCGGCCTACAGTCCTACACAGCCTCCGCAGTTAAGGGTGGGGGTCGTTCCGAAAACGCTGCGCCGGCAATTCTGCTGTTTGGTGGAGTACAGTGCTCATTCCTGGCATCTGCTGTACTTTTATGTCGGGCATAAAATATTTCCATCGCCACAGGTTTATATTTCTGGAGAATTATTCCGAAAGCTCCGGCGGAATTGATGGCGGGATTTCAAAGTTTAAGTGACGCACAGCGTGCGCGGGAGATCTGTGAAGTTTACGCCAAAAATGTAATAACTTTAATTATATTGACGCCCCAACACCATAACGGCCTACGCATTTCAGTCAAAGGGTTGCAGATACAGTTTTCCAAATTTTCGCGATTTTTTTTCAATTAAAAAAACGAAATATGATACGTCATCTCAGATGGCGCTTATTCGAATATTTTAGAAAAAAACACTTTAAACACGTAATGTTTTTGAATATTCCGGTGAATTGTTTGTTGACGCGTGTGCATACAGAATATGAAATGGAATAAATTATTTTTGTAAGTTTAAAGTTCAAGTCCTTCAAAAAACTTAAAAAATAAACTATGTTAACATGTTCAGTATTTTCATAACTTTCTTAAAATACTTGAGCTTTTAATCTACAGTAACAATTTATCTCATTTAATTATCCATGTGTATACCCGCCATAAACAAAATAATTTCAATATTTATTTTCAATAAGCAGTTCCGTGCTAAAAAAGTTTTTTTCTAAGATATTTAGATTAGCGCCATCTGTGAGCGCGTATAAAATTAGCGATTAAATTATTTTACTAGTAATACGAATTTTGAGATTCAGTCGAATATTTGAACTATTAATCGCTAAAAATCGTAAATACAGGGACTTTAAGTATAATTTTCATAATAATAATAACTAATTTGTTTAATTTGCAGTTCACAAAAAGACAATTGAGGTCCTCTTGAAGTATGATGCAATTATTGATTGATTTGAAAACTGAATACCTATTTTTATCATCTGCGTATGCTAGATAATCAGTGTGTACAAAACGTTTGTGGATATCATAAATATAAACATTAAATAATAGTGGCCCTAGGTGCAAACCGTGAGGTACACCGGAGGGCACAATAAAAAAGCTAGACTTAGTTCCCTCATACTCTGGAGATATGAAGTGAGCCACCGAAGTAAGTCACCGTGGATGCCTAATTGAATTATTTTTTATAATGATAATGAAATGGTTTACCTTATTGAAGGCCTTATATGAATCGCAGGAAGTCCTTGGCCACATAAATCTAGTCACCAAACTCGACTGAAGCTATTTCAAGCTGCGTTTTGATACAGAATGATAGTCTTTCACCAACTGAGAGTATTCACCATTCATCACTCGATCACAGTGGTGGTCTTATTTAAGCGATACTTTCGAAAATGTGTTGATTCCCTTACTTAATGTTATTAGTAATGCGATAACAAAAACGTATAATAAATATTATTTGACCTCTAAATTGCACTATTCTAACGAATTCCAAGAAAATATTCCACATTAAAAATAAATGTATCTATTTGGTAATATTAAAACCAGTACCCGAATATTGCGGGTACGTTTACCAATGAAGCGGTAAAAAAATATTACGCTGTTTGGATCTTTTGCCTGGGTCTGTTGAAATAAAAGTTTGTGAATTAAAAATTAATAAGCATTGTATTGTGGTTGTTACCAAACCCAACAGGGCGATGGCAAAATTAAATAATGCAAAATTTAACGTTATTTTGACAATTTAAAATAAGTAGCTTGTGTTAAAATGAATTGTATGGTCCGCTGTTTTGTGTGGTGTGTGACAAGACAGCGAAAATTCAATGTGAAATTGACGGCAGCAATATTCGTTTAAATAATTATGGTTCAGATTGGCTGGGTCGTCGATTGTTTGAATATTAAAGGTTATTGGGCAGGCGATTGTTCAGTTTCAAAGGCCTTAAATCTACCACTGAATAGTTTTAACCATAAAACTAACACCAATTGAATCGGAATTTAATTATTTCTAACAATATTTTTTTAAAAAACACACCTAATAATTATTAATCGTTGAAAAAGATAATATTAACAAATCTCAAATGAAACAGACAAGGATACCGAAAATAAAAAGGTATCATTCGCATCTGGGAATCGAACTCGAGACCTCTGTCTTACTGGGACAACCGCTTTAACCAATGAGCTAATGAGACCGCTTACCGAGACATTACCTAGATTGCAAAAATTCTGGTAGAACTTTGCAATCACGCATAACGATAGCTGTCAATAATATGGGAATTGATTGAGCATGACATTGGTGAGTCTTAAATTTGAAGAATGATATCGATACAATTGACGTAAAATAAACTGGTCTCATTAGCTCAGTGGTTCGAGTGGTTGTCCCGGTAAGACAGAATTCCTGGGTTCGATTCTCAGATGTGACTGATACCTTTTTATTTTCTGTTATTGACGTGCAACTTAATACTGCTATGCACACGGTAAGTGGAACACTTCCCTCCACCCCAATACAATGGCTCTCTGTGCTGTCGAACATCACACCGCCCTCTGTAAGACAACAATCCTCAGAGAATACAAAAAGGCCGTGAATAGTCACATTCCACCTCAAGATGTCCTTGAAAACCTTCCGGCCAGCCGCCTGATGTCCAGGAAACCTTTTTTGACTGAAGGCAACAGACTGCTTCTATCAAGATAATCCCCTGAAGAGTGATGGCGAACTCGGTGACAGACCTCGGTCGTGAAAAACAATCACCTTGTTGAAGACCCTAGTATTAAATACCAGGGTTCTTTCTCCCTCGGAACACATGAACCTCATTAAACCGCACCCGGTGCAGTGACAACTGTTTTGCGTATATGATGCGTAAATGGAGCCTAAAGAATTCCAAACTTTGTTAATGTGGACATATTCTAACAATCGTAGAAGAATGTCCCCTTATAATCACATCATTCAGTACATCCGTGCTGAACCAAGTGACTCCCGATGCCGTCGACTGCCTGAATAACCTCAGCAACCCGCTATGACCTCCAGAAACTCTCCTCCACCATACGAAATAAAAAAATTTCTATTTTTATAAACAATAATTATTAATCTAAAACACTCATCCAAATTGAAAAAACCTTCCGAGCAAAGATAAATGTCGCCGGCAATAAATGGTTGTTTACAGGTGAAAATATAATAAAAAATAGTAAATATTGAATGGAACACTAGTATATATTGATTAACTTGGCGGGTTTGCGATAAGCCGACGTAGCTCAACGGTAGAGCATCTAACCGGACATTAGAAGGGTGCGGGTTCGAGTCCTGCCGGCGACATTTATCTTTGCTCGGAAGGTTTTTTCAATTTGGATGAGTGTTTTAGATTAATAATTATTGTTTATAAAAATAATAATTGTTACCCTTTGCACTATGCACAAAAAAATCTTGTCTTAAGTTTTAAAAGAACTTTAGTTTATCAATTAATAAATATTTGACAAGTCAAAGCAATTTTCACCAATAAAATGTAGACATAATTTGTCTCGACGCTATCTATTTGAGGGATTTAGCCGTTACAAGCCTCTCTCATACTAATAAAGTTGGTTGTTTACAGGTGAAAATATAATAAAAATAGTAATTATTGAATGGAACACTAGTATATATTGATTAACTTGGCTGGTTTGCGATAAGCCGACGTAGCTCAACGGTAGAGCATCTGACCGGACATTAGAAGGGTGCGGGTTCGAGTCCTGCCGGCGACATTTATCTTTGCTCGGAAGGTTTTTTCAATTTGAATGAGTGTTTTAGATTAATAATTATTGTTTATAAAAATAATAATTGTTACCCTTTGCACTATGCACAAAAATCTTGTCTTAAGTTTTAAAGAACTTTAGTTTATCAATTAAAAAATTTTCTGTTTCGTGTTTCATTTGAGATTTGTCAATATTATCTCCTTCAATGATTAAATATTACAACGAGGTTTATAAGCTTCAATAAGTTTTTTTCTTTAAATTGAACGTAATAATATCTTTAATTTGTCAGAAATTGTAATTCTTCAGAGGTATTCTAAAAAACGATCGGAACTCGAATGATGATTCACTGGAAAAGTTTTTTTTAATGTTATTCTTGGGAACTTTGAATAATAATATATTACTAGGATACCCTATTTTAAATAAAACCATTTAATGATAATCTCACCTTGGTTCCAAAATAATACCAATTTTCTAAAATATATGTAAAAATATGTTCTAGAATAACGTATAAATTAGTTCGCCAAATATTCGTTCAATTCTAGAAAGGAAAATTTTCAAATAACTTCAAAAAAATATCATTTTGTGTTCTATCGTGTTATTTTATAACTTTTACTAACTACTAAATATGGAAAAAACATGGGATTTTGCTGTTCAAAAAACTTAAATAATTTGGCTAATTTTTTTCTAAAGCCATAACCACAATCCTTGAATTTAATTCAAACCGTAGTTCAAATTGCCATAATGTTATTTTGGAATTATTGTTTTTTAGTAATTCTACTTACATTGAACAAGGCTTTATTAAATGAAAAATTCTGCCAGTTAAAGCATGTGGAAAAAATCTTTAACAAGTAAAAACAAAATAGTAATACGCAGAATATTCTGTTTTACATAAATAGAGAAGAGATATATTATTAAATCTATTAGGAGTAATTTATTGAGGCTTATAAACCTCATTAAAATTTTATCATTGAAGAAGATAATAAAAACAATTCTTAAATGTGAAGTAGATGAATAAATAAAAATCAAAATAAAATGTTTAAAAAAAAAATGGATAGGTATATCCAAGACACCATCTAGGTTGCAAAAAATCGGGAAAACTTTGCAATCACATCAAAAGATGGCAGCCATGAAATATAGGATATAATTGATAATGTTACTAATTCTCAACTGGAAACCTGTTATGTGAGTCAAATTTATTTCGTCCATATATTACACATTATTTTAATGTAAGCTGGTGGTCTCCCAAATAAGCTAAAATCAATTAAAAGTAAAATAAAATCGATTTGAAGTACGAGATTGACAAAAATGACCGAATGTATCGCTAACTCAATTGGCATGTGTGCCGGTAAAACTAGAGGATCTGAGTTCGTATCCCAGTCGCGAGTGTTACCTTTTTATTTTCTGTATAATCGTCTATTTCAT
Source organism: Halesus radiatus (assembly GCA_022606495.2). Classification (NCBI taxonomy): domain Eukaryota; kingdom Metazoa; phylum Arthropoda; class Insecta; order Trichoptera; family Limnephilidae; genus Halesus; species Halesus radiatus. Next base: position 64,961 of record JAHDVE020010772.1, on the reverse strand, counting down.
ATTTTCATTGAGAGTTGTTAATATTAAGTAATTATAAGCATTCGATTAAATCTGCAACTGCGTAAAAATACTGCTAAATATCCATCTAAACATCACCCTTCTTTACAAAATCTTAAATCTTTCAACCGAGATGAATAATAATTACCTAGATATATAGATTACCCATCTTCCGTGTATCCAATAGACTCTGACTCTATCGGGTCAATCAATACACCCGACCTTACCTTACTCCCAATCGATTCACCCTGAAAATTGAATATTTCCTGCAAAAAGCTTCGTGTTTTAGCGGGGTTGTGCAGAAAGCCCAAAGGGTTCAGGTACGGGGTTTAGCCACAAAGCAACTTTCGTGGCTTCATCATATTATGTACATAGGAACCTGCTTTTCGCCATTTCACATAAAGCTGATCGATAAACCGGTATGACGCTTTACTGACTTGCGGTCGGCAAAAGTTAGAAAACCACAATTACTTTCCCATTTGGCTTAATATACAGCTGAAAAGGATTAATATTAGTAACAATGTATCTGAGAGATATACGAAATTTATCCTCTTCTTCGGTCTTCTATCTAAGTGGACGGTGTGTGTTTGTTTTGTATTCAAATCCACAATTATATCAGAGCTTGATGAAATTTTTCACACTTAACCTAAAAAAATAATATACATAAGATTTCAAAAAACTACCCCCATCCCCCTTTCACACCCTTAAAACCAAATTTGGACTTTTTCGTGATATTCCGCACACTTGACGGTCAAAATGAGATGAAAATTATTGGGTAGGGAGTAGAAGTAGGGGTAGGGGTAGGAGTATGGGTAAGGGTAGGGATTCTTAAATTTTACTCCAAACAATTCATAACTCTGGGCAACGCCGGGTACTTCAGCTATTAATTATTATGAAGTTACGTTAATGCATAATAGCCAATTCGCGATCTGCTTTACTAAAGAAATGCAATACTATCAGACTACAAATATATATTTTCATACTGAAATGAAATGTGATGCATCAAAAATAATTGAAATAATCAACCACAATGCGGTTGTCTCCTACAGAAAAGTTTCGTGTTATTTACAAATGAATCCTACTTGGTATTAATTAGAGAATCTTGAGGACAGAACTATTTTAATATTTGTAATATACTGAATAGTAACCACAGATATAAGCCGTCAAAATGTTAGTATTTTAGGAGAATCTCACCGCCCGGTCGAAAAACGTGTGACGTCACGATACATGAGTTATTGCCATTCGGATTGTGAATTGTTCTAACATGTGGTATGTTCCACCAAAGTTCACTTTGAAAGCTCAAAGCTTCGTCATTTTTGGAGATGTCGAAAAACTATTTTTACTGTCGTCATTAACTCTTTAAATATAATACACTAGCTGATGTGTTCCCGGCCTTGATCGGGATTTTGGAATAAAGTTATGAAGTAGTGAATTCTTGCTTGCCATTAGGGTGCCATAATTGATTTGACAGCGAAAGTAACTATCTCCAAATAAAGAAACATTCATTTGAATATTTTATTTCATTCTAAACATTTATTTTTTTCAAAATATATCTAAATCATAAAGTTCTTAAGTAGGTACCTACTCGTGTTTTCAATTTCAAAAATATTCTACTCAAAAAAACCTTCTTCTTTTGGATATGCAATCTGTGGCTAACCAGAGTGTTATATCTATGGGCTAACCTAAATAAAACATGGCGGGTTCAATGTTTTTTATACTAATTAAAAACGTTATAGCAACAGTTTTACATATTGAATTTCATTCAAACTACTTTCTAAACCTTCCCGCACTAATAAAAACAAACTGTGCTATTTTCGGCGAAACCGGTTCAGTGATTTTCGAGAACATCGAAGACAAATAAACTTACATTGATATTTATGCATATATATAGATTATCATCAAAATAAATAAAAATATAGGATATAATCTCTTTGTCAACGACTTAAATTAAAACACAAATTAATTAAATAAAGAGTAATAAAGGAGGTTTTTGATGCTTTTATCCTCTTTAGTCTTTACGGCCTTTGGCAAACATCGTCGATGCGCTGCAGTACCTTGATAGTAAAATAGTATTCCTTATACTTGATTGTGGTATACTCGTACATGTATTTGGTATTATAGAGCTTGCTTATATTTGGTGAATACGTTTCTTTCATTTTTTTTACAACATTCTGTGACTAAGATGTAAATATAATGACAACATCATCATGTTTATATCGTACGTCCAAATCATTTCATCACATCAAACACGTATTTAGGAAATGGCAGAAATGCTCTTACGTAATCACATGCTAAAAGTGCGTTACCGCATCAAGGTAACGTATTTCTGCAATTCAGATGACGCATTTAATGACGTCAATGGCAGTTGTTGACGTCACTATTTCTGGGACATACACCAGTGACGTCAACTAAATTATTAAAGACGTCATAACTGACGTGTTCCTACCAATCTCAATGACGTCAATCACTATGAACATACGTCAATTGTTTCATTGAGAAAAATCATTTAAACAGAGAAGTTATTTTAATAAACGATCATTTGTCAAAAAGTTATTCGACTTTCATTGACCTATATTCTATACCTCTACAAAAGTCCTGCTGACAGATTAAAGTGTCGATGTGTACCGGTGTTTTCCTCCGAAATACAGTATTTGTATGTTTTCCATACAATGTTGCTGTAACACCACCACATCTCCAAAAATTTTTTGTTAATGTTTCGTATATTCTGAAGAATTACTTTTAATGTTTTCGTTTGCTTTATTTGAGCCATTAATTTATTGTTAAGTTTTTATTGTTGTTATGGTATCTGCAGAGGGATTATCGAAATTAATATTAGCTAATGGATTCGTTTTTGGTATAAAATTTAAGTTTTGGTAAGGTTTGGTTGAGGCAATGATTTTATTTATAATGCGTACGACATTTAATTTCCTTTCGAATAGTGCACTAAGTATCTACTTGAAGGGAGAACTAATGAATGGGCATAAAACAGGACGACAGTAGCCGAATTAACTGTCACAATATCAGGCTATTTAGAAGTGTGACAAGACTAAATGACAGGAGGAAAGCAAGCATTTTCAGCTGTCATCATTGTTTCGGGGGAAGAGAATCATAAATCGCCTACAAACTGCCAACCTAGGATGGGTGCGAGCAGACAAGAAATTATAATTTAATCATTGTAGAAAACAATATTAACATAACCTAAATGAAATATGAAAACGGAAAAAATGACAGAAAATAAAATGATTTCAGTCGCATCTAGGGCACGAACCCAGGTCCTCTGCCTATACGCGGCAAATGCTTAACCAACTTAGCTAATGAGACCAGTTCAATTTATGCCATCTTCATCGATATCATATCTCAAATTCAAGATTTATCAATATTATTCTCCATTTTTAATCCCATATTATTGGCAGCTATCTTTATAATGATTACAAAGTTCTTAATGAACACAATTGCAAACTAGACAGTGTCTCCGATTAATATCCGATTTTTTATTTATATGACACATCTATTGACTTTTTATAAAAGTGTAAAAAAAAAAAAAAATTGGAGAAATTATAAGGCTGGATATATAAATATATGAATATGTGATGAAGACGATATAATCCAAACCTAAACTAAAAGACGATTAAAACAAACACCTCGACCATACAAATTCTATTTTTTCCAATCGTTATTTTTAATAAAAATAAAAATAAACTAGGTAAATCGTCTAAAAATATTATTCAAATATTGGAAAACACTTATTGCAGTCCAATGCCTGGCATCAAACATACTGTTACTGTAAAAATAGTGTGAGAACCTGAAAATGTCGTCGAAATCCGTTTACCCTCGAAAGACGCAAAACAAATATCAAGGGCCATCAAGCATAATATAAAATAGCGACTTTGTTTTTCATAAACACCATTTCTTTCCGATACAAATGTACATATAAATCTAACGTCGATATACCAGGGCTTTGTCGTGTTACACAAAACGTTTTTGTATGAGATTTTATTTAAATTATAATTTCAATAATTGTTCAGAGAAAATACGAAAACATGAGAACGTTTAATAGTGTAAGATATTATCAATAAAGCGACGGTGAGATAAAACGAATAGGAACCACACGTTAAGAATGGTGATCACATCTGAACAGTTCTCTACCTACTTCTTAACCTTCCCTTTCAACTTTTTGACCGGTCAGTAGCTGAATTGGCATCTCGTCTGGGTCCCACGTAGGCGTCCTGAGTCCAATTCCTCGGCTGGCTAAGTCCTCCAACATTTTATGCTTAGTGTGATGGTAGTACGAGATGTTCAAATATTGTCAGATTATTCGTAAGGCGGGAATTTTTTATTTCTTTAAAAAAGAAAAACTTTTCCTAAATTTCGATACGCAAGTAAATTTTATTTAATTAATTTGTGTTGTTTCGCAATTAATTAAATAAAAATAATATATAGTATATTTGCGCACGTTCCAGAGTGGAAGATACTCTCAGTATCGCCCTGGTGAAAGACCACCATTCAGAATTGAAACGTTGCTTGAAATGGCTTTAGCCGTGTTTGGTGACCAGATCTGAATAGCCAGGTATTTCCCCACCTTCTCTTCCCCTTCTCCTTCCCCTCCCCAATACCTTCAGCCTCACAACATTCCCCAAAATGGGACTGCCATAGTCTCACTGGCTCCAGACGGTTGGGAGCAGTTGGGACTCTTGTGCGGTATTCATATAAAAAAATTTAAAAAAAAAACAGTTCTGCCACATACATTTTGGTATCTCATCTCTCTTGGCTAGTTTTTCCTGCAGACTTATTATTAGAAGCCCCTTTGGTGATCAGCTCTCTTCCATTCATGCCACATGTTCTGCTCAGTGAAGCCTTTATAAATGATTAAACAAATACTATTTTTAATTAATTTTCAAATGGTTTGTGTAGCACTTTGCATTGTCTTATCCGGAAGATACCATTTCCTTTTATGACTCCAAAGATTCGTCTTAAAATATTCCTTTCAACAATTAAGATCTTAATATATAAATATCCCGTGGATTTCACGCGGCAGATCATATAACCAATATTAAAGGTGCAAAATAATAAATAATAATATGAAAAAGTTATCGTACGAATTAAACAACGTAATTTCCAGTATGCCTCAAAAGATTCTTCTTTTGCGTGAATGTATGGACATTTTGATTTTGGCGGTTATATTATATGACTTAAAAGAATAGTGTCATTGTATTTATCTTCTGTCTAAATACGCTATATTTTTTACATCTTTTCTGCTCCTGCTGGTGCCCTCTATTATCTGAGATTGACTATCATCTAGCCAATCTTTGCCGTGGAGGTAGCTCCTAGAAACAACGCTATATGACTGCACTTTAACCAGCCAAGTAGATTAAGGTAACTTTAATTTTGAATTACCTTTTCCGGTTAAATCTGAGCAACGTGACATCCCTGTGTCAGGGCGATTTTACGAATGACGAATTTCTAGAGCCAAACACTTCGAGAAGTCGATTTCTCAAACGTACGTAAGAGTCGTCAACCATAAAGAAATATTCGGGAACTTTACGAGCTTTTTTTCAAACAAAACCTAACAAGGGCCTTAGCTTTTATGACTAACCGGCAAAATTCGCTACGTAAAAATAAGAATACATGTATTTTCAGTATAGGTATATTCTGATATGCAATTTTTCCTTTTCCTTATTTATTTTTTCTCTTCTTAGTGTTTTTATTGAGTAAAAAAAATCAAGAGAAAACCTTTCATGCTTAGCGTTTGAATAAAATACATAATTTAATATTCTGATATATCACCACTAGTTCGAATACCTAGTTATATCGAGGCTGGACGATATAGTATCATATTAGTTACAAAATCTCTCAGATTAGTGATTTATTTAGAAACATTCCTGTTTGACAATCAATTTTAAATATTTGAAGAAATATATATGGTAAACTTTTAAATGCATAAAGAGAGTGTGTCTGGCCATAATACGTTAACAGGAATTTTCCCAGTGAGACAGACACTGAACAATCCATCAAAATTATGTTCTGTCAAAATTAATGAAAAATAAGATTTATTTTTTTTGGCTAGAATACTCGTAAATCATATAATTACTAGTGTAATGATACTTTTCCTATATGGTTATGGGGATGATTCCAGTAATAGGTAAGCAAGCAACTCATCATAATTTTCACTGTTCGTTGTTCACCGCTAAATGGTTACACGCACATAACACAAAGGGGAATTAAATGTTTATAAATCCTAACTCACTCAAATCTTGCCTATTCACCGCAGGGGTAGGCAGAGAGGACGGACCGTCAAACAACTCGATCTTGGCATACGCTTCTAGCTTCATGCATCGTCTCACACATTCTCTTCTGTTATTCCGACATCTAACATGGTCCGACTCAAGTATTTGATTAACTTGATCGTGCCATGTCTTCCTCTGTCTGCCAATCCTCCCCGACTTCTTCTTTCATTCACATTCGCATCATATATTCTCCTTATAGTCCTTTTTTTCGTTCATTCTCTCTACGTGCCCAAACCATCTAAACGTCCATTTCTTAATCTTACGCATAACTCTTACATAAGCCTGGCATTCTTTACGAATCATAACATTTTTTACCCGATCATACATGGTTTGTCCACAATGGAGTGCTGGTACCAACCCTGATGTATGGCAGTGAGGCATGAAACTGAAAAAAAAGGATTAAATTAAACTGAATGTCATATAAATGACATCTCTGAGGTAAATGTGTTGTAAAACAATGTATGATCATGTGAAAATTATGAAGATTTGTAAAGAATGCAAGGCTGATGTAAGCGTAATGGGTAAGATTAAGAAAGGAACGCTTAGATGGTTTGGGCATATAGAACGAATAAACGAAGAAAGGCGTGGAATAAAAAGCCGGGGACGACCGAAGAACAGATACTTGAGTCGGGTCATGTCAATCATCAGGATAACAAAATAGTATGTTTGAGGTGAGGTATGAATGTGATCGAAGCGAGTAGTGTATGTCAAGATATTGTTCCATGGATCTCCTCAAAGTAGTTAACTAACGTTAACTATTCATCTCCCAATTATGAAATACTTAATTTAAAACAAAATTAAGTAAAATTGTAGATAATAATATGTGTGTTCACTCAAAATTTCAATATTTAAGTGAATCCCCAAATTTTCATTTATATTATTTTCGTAAGAAGCAATCACTTTGAGGTTTGACATTGTATTGTAAATGAAACACGTTGTTATAAACATTTGTGGTTTGTAACAACGTGTTTCATTTACCTAATTAATTTACATTTATCTTTGTTTATATTTAATACGTAAACTTAATTGTGTAATCATTTCATTGCGAAGCCTTACATTTGAACTTTAAGTGAATAAAATTGTGTAAATGGTGTAGTGCCTTTGATCTCCTAAAATATGTAAGTATTTTTTTTCTGAGCAATACAGTTTTTTTTTTCAATTTAATGTGCGTCCTAATAGTGAGTCCCTAAAAATAGATTTGATAACAGTTTCAAAAGAACATTTTATTCCTTATGGTAGCTAGTTTTTAAAGTGCTTAGAGAAAATAATTACAATGGGAAAGGAAATATCACACAAACGAGATACAAAAAACCATTGTTGTTTTTTAAGCGGGAAGTGTCGCGTCCGTCGTCGAAGTGGCGCGACGTCGATGTAGCGAAGTCGTTGAAGTGACCAAGCGACAAGTCGACCTGGCTTTATTGCGTTGCGTGCGAGTATGGTTCAAAACTCGTATCAATTTTAACCTCTTGGCGATTATGGATGTTATATTACGGCCCGAAAAAATGATTTCTGAGGTGTATGTCTGTTATTATACGACTCCGTCATAAAAATAAGGTTTTGGTAGTTGATCTCCAATGATTTACAAACCCTTCAAATTTCATTAATTGTTTTCATCTAATTCGTTAAAATATATACAAATATGTATCTTCTATATATTTTTTTTATTATTTTGATTTTAAGAATAACATGATTTTGTATTTAAATAGGTTGGATTAGAAAATTTTAAAAAATATTCACTCCCTGTATGCAATTTTGTTTGAAAAAGCTACAAGAGGTTAAAAGTCTCACAGGTGTTTGGCCGATGTTTTGCTACTTTGTAGCACTTTGGAGACCGAATATCGAAAAATCCCTGCTGCGGAAATGATGATAGGAGGCTTATAGTAATTAATGCAGGCACGGTAAAAGCGCTCGGTTTTATAGAAGTCGACTTGCATAAATTCACATTTACGTGAAACGTGAAAATTAATGAAAATTCTGGGAAATTCTTACAGGCGTGGTAGCTTTATGGCATCCGGTGCATGCGTGGGCGTTCTTCTTAGTACCTCGGCTATAATTCTCCCTTAATAATCGTTTCATAATACAACTACAGAAAATTCGACTTGCAAATTTAGAGTAAGGCGGGGAGGCATTATTTATTAATTCGAAAAAAATATATGATTATTACACAATACGATGAACGGAATACTTTAAAAAAAATTTTTTTTTAATATTTTTGGTCATCAAAGATAATATTGACAACTCTTAAAATGACAAAACATAAAACAAAAAAGACACAGAAAAAAAAGATGGTCTATCCGGGAGTACATATTTCTGATTTGATTTTGATAAATGCTACTACACCTATATAAATTAAAAAAAATATATATATATATATTTATATTATTGATTTTTAAAAAACATTATGTGCATCGTATTGCGTCATATAATTATCATGAAGTTAAATTAAGTAATAATCCCTATCTTACGTCCGTCTCCGCTAAAGAATAAAAAATATTCTATATGTGTTGTGGTATTCACTGTATAGTATTTGTATTTTTATTTATTTATTTTATTTATCTGAAAGCAATGGGATCTTTAGATGCAGTCACTAAAATCGTCTTAATCTATTTCAAGCAACGCTTCAATACTAAATGGTGATCTTTCACTAGGCCAATACTAAGAGTATCTACCAATCATTTAAATACTAAAATATGACCATTTATTATTTTAACATTTTTATGCTCTTGGCCAACCGCTAAATCTCCTGCGTCTAAATATCGATTCCTTAGTTTACAACAGTGATGCACAGCAGGCAGCTCGCGAGCCCATTTCGTACGGCCCACATGGCTAATAAATAAATCAAAATTCGGTTTAAAAAAATCCCGCTCAAAGTAACTAGGAATGGTCTTAATGGCTGCGCGGCCTGTTTTATGCAAAACTTAATTTTTGATTTGAGGCCAAAATACTCACCTAAACCTAATGATTGTTTTTTTTTTCATCAAAAAGTATAGTAATATCTAGTACGGATTAGAAATAATTTTTATTTATTTTTGTTTTACATTATGAAATATGGGCCATTAAAGGATTTGATTTTTCGCGATTTTAGAGGCGCCTTTAACAATTATTTGGGGGCTAACAACGGTGATGTAAAAAAAAAGATTTCCTCCGTCTACTTTGAAATTACAATAAAATATGTAATAAATTTTTTAAGAAATATTAAAATAAATATAAATTAAATTAAAAACGACCAATTTACGTTGGAACACAAGTTTGCCTTGTATAATTTAAAATATCGACACCAAAACGGGTTTATTTTTTTAATGTTTTGTTTTTGTATTTTTATTTACGTAATCATATTTACATAGCAAATATGATATTTAAAAAATAAAAAAAATAAACCCAAAAATAATTTACTAAATTGCCTTTATTTTTTTTTTCATAACCTGTAATTTATCCTAATTTAAAACAAAAATAAATAAAATACTTCTCATACGTACTAGATATTTACAAACTTTTAATTTTAAAAAAAATACATATAATTCAGTTTGGATGGGTATTTTGGCCTCAAATCCAAAATTAGATTATGTATGAAACAGGCAGCGCAGCCGTTCGTCTTAAAAAGGCAGAGTTTTGTGATTCCATCTTAAACGTAGAATTTTTTTATTGATATTTGATGCATTTTAAAGGATGTCAATCTCTGAAAACGAGTAAGATTTCTTATTTAAATTTTCTTAGTAATCTAACTATCCGAACAAAAAACACTTCACCTGAAAAATGTTTGCCAGCGGCGCTTTACTTGTGAGCGCTACGATTAAAATGTTTAATGGGTTTCGTTTTATAAGGCGCCTTCCAAATGTTATTTCTGAAAACACATAAATAACGGAAGAAACAGGATTTTTTTTATTTAGTTAGCAATCGTCCGGATTTGCTATGATAAAATGTTTAACGTTTCCCGTTTTGTTTTATGAAATACGAAATGCATCGCGACAAACTTTGGTCGGTCTATTTTGAATCAGCCTCTAAAAATTATAAACCTTTAAAAAAAAAATTTCTTTAGAAATATTTCAGAATGATAAAAATCTACACCATTGGTTTGGCGTTGGAGATATAAACATTTAGCCTGCGGCGCTTTGTCTGTTCGTTGTATGATAAATGTTACCGCTTGAGGATGTTAACGACACCATTGACTGCAAAGTAAATTTAACACGTAATACCCGGAGGTTCAAAATAAAACACATTCGGCGATGGTGGGTCCAGATTGACCCGGCTGAAATGATGAAAATAAAAGGCTTTTTTATGCATTTTTCGTTCATATCCTTACTTTTATATGATATTATGTAATTCCTCATAAACTCATAACATATCCCTTGTGTTTCTTGTATAAAGATAGATATTTTAGAAATTAGTATTCCGTAAATGTTGCGGTTCTTCGATATGCAGCAGCGCGGGCATACCACACGAGAGCAAAACAACAACTAAATCGGTAGCGTCTGGAGACAACCGCTGCCGACGGTCAGCGGAATGGGGAGAGCAGTGCGGGAGGGGGTAAGGACTCGCCCCAGGAAGTCAGTGGAAGTGAACATTTCTGCTTACATATTTATTAACATTTTCGGGAAATCGATGGTGTGCATTTACAAGTATATCATGTATGATTTAAAATACCAGAAATAAAATCACTTATTTAATTCTTCCTTGTGGCTGTACCTCTAATAGAAAGATGTGTAAAAAGAAAATAAATTAAATTTATAGCCATATTATATGATGATTGCTTATGCAAATATTAGAAAATATTATATAATGGCGTTCTTATTTGAGTATTTAATTTTCTCACACATTTATTTGTCACAATTAAAACCATTGAATGACATACATTTTAGTTAAAAAATACTAAAACTTTTATTTTTCAACAAAACAAATTTAAATGAACAATTTTCATTAAAAAATTAAAGGAATCCGGAATTTGACAAGTTGATCTGCAACGGATTCACTCAGATTTCCTACACTAACTGCATTATCACTTCCATTTTCACTTTCAGATATTTCCTCTAGTAATATGTCTTCCGGATCACTTTCAAATTCTGGATCCAATGCTTCGAATTCCAAGTCGCCATCATCACTGATCTCACTGTTAAGTAGCTTTTCAATCTCATTATCAGCTAAATAATGTTGCCTTGCCATTGCGTTAGTATGGTACGAAATAAAAAAAAAATTAAAACAAAGTTATAAAAATATAATCACCATACTAGAAATGTGCCCGAATGGTTGACAACATCTGCGTGTTAAGGACTGCGAGGGACAAAGACGGAAGGATAGAGCGAGAGATATACTGTTTCGTCGGCTGCTCAAATTCAAATGAGAAGAGATAGAGTTTTTGCGTGTTTTTATAAACAATTATTCTAATAACTTATTTAAAACGTGTCCGATTTTAATCATTTTTGAGTCGAGATGTGGGTAAATATTTGATAAAAGAATAGACAAGAGGAAATTAGCCTAAACGAAATATTTGCGGCAAAATCTTTTATTTAAAAAACACTGGGTCAAATCAGACCCATCACCGGAGTCGAGGTGTTAATCATGTCAAGTTGTATGACGTACTGGAGCACTGCGGCCCACAAAAAAATTGATGATGGATAAATTGGCCCTCGTGCTAAAAAGGTTGCGCATCGCTGACTTAGAATAACAACGTTCCTTCTGACACAATAATGTTATGCGATAATGTGGGCTGGATAAAGCGTCTTTAGAGGTCATTATCTCATAACAGTACTCTGTCAGATAGAACACTGTTACTCCAAGGGGTCGATATATCAAAAACCTATATGTTTGGTGATGAGGTTGTCTCCTCTTTTACGTATAATGAAAATGTATTATGTTTAACCGTTAGAGTACGGTGCAGCGCTATGGCGCTGCAAGCGTTAGCACCGAAAATTGCGACGAAGCGCTTAGACGCTGTCTTATTCATTATGCGTTTGTTGATCTATACAAGAGCTCGTGTTCCATTTGAGAGCGGCTTATTGCAGTTGGTGTATATCTTGTAAACTATCTATAGTATTTGTCCTGTTATAATAAATTTAAACGATATATTTCACCATGTCGGATCTTAGTTCTATCGCGGACGATGTATCGAAGAACGGCGACATTACGGGTGATGAGCCCTTCATTCTGATAAATGGAGACAGTGATGACGAAAGTGCGATTATTGAACATCGCAATAATAGAATGCGAATAAAAAGTAAATTTTCCTCATATGCGCCCGCTGTAAGACGGGACTACATGACTTTTGCACGGGAAAACAAAATTGCGAAGCGGCATAATTTTCTTTTTTTTTCTCTATATATTTAGTAGTTTTAATTTTTTATCAGACGCATGGGTTACAATTCTTTTAACGTTTATTATCAAAAAGAATAATTAAATTTGGTTGATGTTATTGAATTTTTAATTAACATCATATTTATTTACTAATAACATAAATTATCAATGGCTGCCTACGCACCTACTTGCAAAATCAGTACAGCACTAAAACGGCTAAAGAGTTAATAATGACCGTAAAATTAGTATTTAGATATCTTTAAAAATAAAAAAAAGTTGTGAGCGCTCAAAGATAAATTTGATAAAATGACCGCTCAGTGACGTCACGAGGCACAATTCAGTACAATTCACAATTCGAATGACAGTGCCCGTGTAGTCCTGCGCACATGCCGCTCCATTTATTTTATGTACTGTGACGTCACACTCATATCGGCCGGCCGACGAGAGTCTCCTGAAATATCTACATTTTGATGAATTAAATCTTCGTTACTATTGTGAACTCTCCAAAAATTTTCCTCAGTCCTCAGCAAGCTCTAATTAATATAATGTATTTAAAAATAACATTAAATTTCTTTACAGGAGCCAATCTCATTATTGAACATTTTTAAAACTTTTAACAAGTTTTGACATTTTAACATTTTTTCGGTTTGCTGAGTTAATAATGGTGTGGTTTGATTAATTCTCCATACTTGAACCTAAATTGCGCTGATAAAAGTCAACAGTATTGTAAGTTGGTTGATTTTAATGAAGCAGACACTAATTATCCACAAAACTTTCAACACCGTCGACGCAATCCACAGCAAAACTCGATGGCCTGTTTATGGCTTTAGGTTAGAGGTAGATAAAATAACCCGAAACGGTTTCAACAGGTTTGCAGATTTTGGATTAACCGTTTAAAAAACATGTAACTACGTTGCACGAGCATAATTCATTAGAGAGTTCCACGCGAAACTTTTAAAATAGCTGCAGTAAACTAGTTCCCGTCGTCAAACCGTTGCAAATAAACACTTTCCGCCCAAAACACTTTCGTCCGAAACAGCATAGCTTACCTTTGCGATAAAATGCTTTCGAAAACAATAAATGCCCGTTCGCAACGCCTTATGCGAAACGCCGTAATCTGTTGCGAAGAAACGCTTTCAAGTGAAGCGCATTCCCTGCAACCGTTCCCCTGGAATAGTTGGAGTCAAATAATTATTTTAATAACGTTACAACTTTTGAGAATGCAATGATTGCAATAAACTAAAAACGTAGATCGGTATATTAGAGTGATAAAAGTCAGTTTTTTTTTTCATTTATTGCCCTCATTTTAAACAGTTTCGAATAATTGCTTTATTTTTGAGAAACCGAAACGATTTCAGTTATTTTGAACCATACCCAGTAATAACTACCTCCACTTCAAGGTTTCAGGTAAAATTGTTTTTTTTTTTCAAGTAAAACTAAGAAAACCAAGTTTTAAGAAAACTAGAGTTACTTCTTAAAACAATTTCATGATCAAATTGATTAATTTTTAACATAAATTCAAGCCACATTTAAAATAGAAATTCCCGCTTCGCATGTCTACTTTATTAACAGTCGTGAAAAACCTTAACTCAATTGTAGCAGTAAATAAGTAATCAGTAAAGTAAACAAATGGAAAGTTATTCCCCGATACGCATTTCCAAAGTGGGAAGAGTTGACGCGAAACCAATACGGCATCGCGACGAGCCAAAATTTATTTCACGTCAAGTTTTCGAATAATTTACTGGAAAACTTTCGAAATGAAGTGTCGAAATAAAATTGTTTCGAGTTTCGGGCAACAAGCCTGTCAGATAGAAAACGCGTGAGGTTGGCAACTGTGGCATAATTAATCTATATAAATATATGACCACATTATTAGTGAAATATTTTTTCCTTCAATAGTCATGTAGTTATTTTGTGATGTCATTTATATATATATATAAAAATCAAAGTGAGTTTGTTTGTTTGTCATCGATGTTCTCGAAAATCACTCGACCGGTTTTGCTGAAAATAACACAGCCTGTTTTTATTAGTGCCGGAAACGTTTAGAAAGTAGTTTGAATTAAATCCAATATGCAAAACTGTTGCTATAACGTTTTAAAAATTAGTATGAAAAACATTGACCCTCCTTGTTTTATTTAGGGTAGCCCATAGATATGACACTCTGGTTAGCCACAGATTACATATTCAAAAGAAGATTTTTTTTGGGTAGAATATTTTCTAAATGAAAAACATGAGTAGATGCCTGCTTAAGAACTTTATGATTTAGATATATTTTGAAAAAATAAACGTTTGTAATGAAATAAAATATTCAAATTAATGTTTGTTTAATTGGAGATAGTTACTTTCGTTGTCAAATCAAGTATTATACCCGAGCAAGACCGGATACGAGTACATATCAGCTTGTTATTAATATAAAGTATTTGTTTACACCACTGTTTGATATATAAATATCAACATGTTTCGAAAGCGAAGCTTTCCTTATCAGGTAATAAAATGAGTGTAACGTGTTGATATTTATGTATTAAACGGTGGTGTAAACAAAATACTTCAAACCATTATTTTTTTTTTTTATTATGAATGTTTTTGCGTAGATCTTCATTCACGTCCAAAAATAATAGTAACTGCAAATTTTGTAACAGAGTTTATTGGTGCATAATTTGAAATGTGATTTTTTTTTTGTGATGTTAGTAAGATAAACTACGGTAGATAGTTAGAGCGGTTTTTCAAGGGTAGAGCTATCTGATCCTTTCTTTTACAGAAAGACAAATATTCCCAGGTTATCAATAACCTGACAATATTTTAAAATCTACCTTCTAATAAGCGGAAGATGTTGCTTGTTTAGTTATGAAGGACTTACCCAGCCGAGGAATTGAACTCACGATGCCTGGGTGAGGCTCAGTCACGATGCCAACTCAGCCACTGACCGGTCTTACTATTACATTCTAATTTAGAAAATCCATGTGCGGTAAACCGTTCATTTTAGCGTTAAAATTCCAATCGACAATGATAACCAGATCTTCAACAAACTACACCCTTTTTTTCTTTTTTTTTGTGTTACCACACAAGAGTCCCAGCTGTCAACTGCCTAGAGCCAGTGAGACAATGGCATTCCCAATTGGGGTATGTTGTGAGGTTGAAGATATTGATGAGAGGAGCGAGTAGCTGGGCGAGAGGAAGGCGGAGAAGGACCTGACCATTCAGATATGGTCACCAAATACGGTTAAACCCATTTCGATTCTAAATGGTGGTCTTTCACCAAGGCGATACTGGCAAGGCACTCTGGAACGTGCAGCAAATATACTAAATATTATTTTAATGAATAAGTAGTGAAATAACACAAACGAATCAAATGAAATTTACTTACGAATGCCAGGATGTGAACCCACGACCTCCGGATTCGTAGCGGAGGATCGTTACCACTCAACCACGGAGGCCATTATATTTGTTTGATTTGGTAGACCATTTGTTTATAAAATAAGTTTATTTTAATTAGGTATATCAAATGAAAGAGGACAAAAACATGATGAAATCACACGTCGTAAAATTTGCATTTATGCACTTCATACTTTGACCCAAAACCAAAGAACTTATCCTTGCCAAATTTATGTAAAAACACTTAAAGTTTTGATCAGTAATTTTTTTAATATCTTTTTTTTACTTCGTTTTTTTCAGGGTATGCACAGCTTTTCAGCCTTTAATGTTAATAATTAACAGGGATAAATACTGCTTCTTGCGGTTAGTTTTGTTTCTATGGAAGCAGAGAAGTAGCTTAGAGATTAAAACCACAGATGTCAGCCTTAGAATTGATGATTAATATATTGAATCCACCCCCTCCGCAAGACACAAGCAGAATCTAAGGCATTGTTAATTATTATTCCAGCAACAATAACTTAGATTCTGTGTCCATCGGGGTGGTTATTTTGGGATGGAGATTCATTCGCTAGAATTTTATTACTAACTATGGTATAAATAAATTGAGTTATTATTAAAAAAAACTCTTTGTTGGAAGGAACTTTCCCTAAATTAGTCTCCGAATAATATATAGATTTGGACCTAGAAGACTAAATATTCAAAACATTATCCTATAAAAACTCTTCTGGCTGTAATGTTTAGTGAGGGAAACCATATGGTTGATCATCGATTAGACAACGTTATGTGGCGAGTTGAGAAAGGGGCAGAATGGAAGGATTTATGTCTCAGAGGCGCCTGTATGAAATGATGGTGGAAAGACGAATTCGGTATCTTGTTTCGAGCCGTTTAATAAAATAAGGAGTTGGTGAAAGTACTCGTTTTCAAGCTGGCGAAATCTTTGCAGGGCTCGTTGTTGAAAACTTGTATAACATAGATAATGTGAAACAGCCGCAGTATGTCTAAGTTTCAAATTAAATATAATATCTATACAACCGAGAATTTGTCATTTACCGAAATAATAATAATAGTATATCTTTATTGTAATTAAGTTTAACTATAACTAAAATACATATACAGTAAAGTGTACAATGGTTTATAAACGAGATGTATAAAACGGAAAAGGTAATAATCTAATAACAGTAGGTATAGATAAGTTGAAGTTTCATAGGCTTTGGGGAAATAATTCTTCATATTATTTTATAATTTCATACTATCTCTTTACTATAAATGCTTGATACGGTTGTTAATAAATACGTAGACTGAGGCAAAAAAGGCAGAAACCCTCAAAATCATTTTTACAGGAGAAACAAAACTTTTTAAAAGCAAGTTTTTCAGAATATGAAATAAATAAAATATCAGAAGAAGCGAGGGCTGATGATAAACAATTTATATTTTCTCATCTTAATTCATAATTACTAGAGTTATTAAAGAAAAATCTTTTAAGCTGGGGGATGAACACTTTTTTCTTTGCAAATTATCTCGCCTTTCTATTCATTCAGTGGCTTACATCCTTTCTATATGTGTGTATATTTTATGTTTAAAAAATTATTATGTCTTTGTAAAAACAACAAAGAAAGATGATTCGGCTGCTTGCCATTTTTAACATTAAAAAGTAATTTGATATTTTTTTAAAATTCACCTTTTAATACAAACAGAACAATAGCATAATGGATCATTTTCAGCCGCTAAGGGTCGAAATTTGTATATTTTAGGTAAACATAAAGTAATAATTGAAGTCTAGATGTGAGTAAAATCGTTATAACTCGCCTTATATTTGGAAATATTAAAATATTTTTTTACTTAGAATTAGATTTTTATAGTCTGATTCCCCTTTCCAGGATATTTCTTGGATGATCAAGATTACAACTAAATGTAACAAAAAAGTTTTTTTTCCAAATTCTGCGCGTTACCGCCTATTACCTAAATACTGTCGATATGTATTATATACGAGTTGTTACGTAACGACAGAAAGATCCTAAAAAAGACTCTAGCCACTCGTCAAACAACAACGGTAAAACGACGCCAGCGCCACGCTTGCCCAAAAACGGCAGCTTGCACGCCCACGCGCCGGCCACTTCCGTCTCACCCGGTTTCAGGATGACATCTCTGGCATGCCGCCTACTGCGTCTCAAAAGAAACGCGAGAGCAGCCATGTTGGCCAGCTGCTAATTGCTTCTACTAGGACCCTTTTGCCGCTACAACCATGATTGTAAGCTGTCTTTGTATTTCCCCTTTTGTGTTGTAACTTATTCGAGTCCCCGTTATCATGCCCGTTTAGAAAATATCAGAGAGGGAGTAATCACCCGTAACTTCCATTTGAGGTTAGGCTAGCCTTTGATTATTGTAGCATAACTTACCATGTCTGTACCTTCCCCTGAATAAACTTTGAGTCTGAAAGCATTTAGTAGATTCATTTGGCGTAGTACTAGAGTCCCCGACCCCAATTATAAGACTGCCTGTCGGCCTACAACCCTGCAGAGGAGCTTCTTGGCCTGCCGAAACTGAGCTAGTCGAATGTCCAGAGCCGAGTTCCCTGTCAAAAAAAACCCTGTCAAAAAAAACCACCCTCGGGGTAAGTCTAAACCGATGAACTGTCTCCCGTAACCGCTCTTTCCCAACCTTCCTCCTCTCCTTCTCCCACATCCCTACATTTATCGTGAGTAATAATCTTAACAGAGTATATACTCAATAATAACCAGATCTTCAACAAACTGCGCCTTTAATATCCCGTTAATATATACTACCCACGGACACAGACGTTTTAAGTACTTCATTAAAATAATCGATATAAAACGCACCAACAAATATAATCACATATAACGAGTCGGTCTGGATAAAACAAAAGGTACAGAATTTTCCCAAAACTTAATACCATCAAATCAAATTTAAGGCACTACCATTTAGTTCAAAAGTAATGTACACCTATTCCAGTAGTATGTTGATCCAGTAAGAAGTTATTAACCTATGTTGATCCACCATTAACACCATGTATCTGTGCTACGATGGAATACATCCTCACAGTTCGCCTACGTGGAGCAGAACATGTTCATAGGCATCTCACCTTCCAGGTGTGTGACGTGTTAACATATATATTTAAGAAATTAAGTTTTATTTTCATTTTTATTATTATAAATCAAAAAATACATTATAACATACATGATTTAGTAACTTACACAATAAGTATAAGAAAATACATATGGATATAATAATAAATTTATATATATTACATATTCTTAAACATGATATATTACAATTAATTCACAGCTATACAAATGTAATACTATGTACATAAAAAGCAGCTGAAAACCTCAGCACAGTGAGGTCTTCACGAAACTTGCTTTTCACTACACCATCTATATAATATATGCATTATGAAATATTGTTTATATTACAAATTAATTTAACTGTAAAATAAATCAATATTAAATTGGTTTCGCCTATTGCATTATGCAAAGAAGACTTTTAAATAGAATTTTAGAAAATCTAGAGTCAAATTAAATCAAGTTCATCTAAAAAGTTTTATTTTTTATAACACAAAGTCAAGGGTAAGGGAACCTTTCTGAGTAATTGTAATTTTCGAAAAATAATTCGACTGAACGTGAACATACTCACACTCATTCCAAAATCATGAGTAAAATTGTTAATTTGTTTTTATTTTACTTCAGAGCGAAAGTGAACATATATATTAAGGATTCAACCAAAGGTTAATCACACTGATTTACAAATGGCCAAATTTATATTCTACATGTTGCGTGGCTGTTAAAAATTAAATAACTTTTTTTATGTGATTTAACGATGTTGGTCAAATTAGGTGCTATAATTTTTTAAGTTTATATTCAAATGAACATACTTTTAAAAAAAAAAAAATTTCAATCGATAGATTAGTTTTCGATATTAGCTTTGAGTATTTTCTGTGTCCCTGTTAAAATAATGAACGGGTATGTTCATGTTTCTGTAAGAAAACATAAATGTTCTGAAGATTGCACAACTCGTCCGTTAATATAAGGCAATCTATCAAAGGGTTTTACAGTTTGGAGTCGAGACTTTTTTTTTTAAATAACTTAGAGCTCTAAACTAGAGGTGGCCGCCAAACTCAAAAACAGGGCGCGCTAATTTTTAGGGGGGGATAAAAAAACTTTTTCGTTTTGATTCTGAATGTTACTTTGTCACTGAGGCCTTCCCCATCTTCCTCTCCCCACTATCTTCTGCCTCACCACATACCCCAATTGAGGATGCTATAGTCTCACTGGCTC
Source organism: Halesus radiatus (assembly GCA_022606495.2). Taxonomy (NCBI): domain Eukaryota; kingdom Metazoa; phylum Arthropoda; class Insecta; order Trichoptera; family Limnephilidae; genus Halesus; species Halesus radiatus. Next base: position 44,731 of record JAHDVE020010772.1, on the reverse strand, counting down.
GGTGGGGACGGTTGAGAGCAGTTGGGACTCTTGTGCGGTACTCACATAAAAAGGGCGATACTAATAATGTCTTCCCCTGTCTTAGAGTGGGGTTAAAAAATATGTTTTGATTTAAATGATACACTGATCAATTAATGATTTTTTTAATAGCTTAAACCGGGATTTGAACAAGCGATCTCCGTGCACTGAACCAAGGAACTTACGGAAAAATTAGTAATTATGTCATATTTATTATGTAATTTTCTATTTGTTATGTGAAGAAGAATGTCATGGGCGGGGGTGTGTGTTTGTTTTGTATACAAATCTACAGTTTTATTCTGAGCTTCATGAAATTTTGCCCACTTGACCTTCAAAATAAGGGGAAGGTCAATGTTTACATAAGATGTTGATAACCACCCCATCCCTCTTTCTTACCTCTTAAAACAGAATATTAGTATTTCATAATGAAATTTTGCACACTTGACGTTCAAAATAAGACGAAAATTACTGGGTATGGGGAATACATCACAACCTCAAAACTTTCCTCTAAACCATTAATAACCCCGGACAACGCCGGGAACTTCTACTAGTAAATGAATAAAATAAAAGCGATATCCAATATTTGACATTTAAATATTAGCACTTGAAGCGTTCTCAGATATTTTTCTTGGAATTTTTAAGAAATGGAATAAATTCTTTTGTCTCACGGCCTTCATCAATCAAAAAAGGGGAACGAAATAAATAAACTAGATTTTTCCAACCAACATCAAACAATTGGTTTTTTGCAGCGGGTCGTTATTTTCCTAGGTGGATTTTTTTGGCAGGTGGCTTAGAGGAGACGGAGCGATGGAGCATTTTTCGTATGACAGTTTTAATCCGTGTGAACCGGACGTAGTATAACTACAGTGTGTATATAAAACTATGAAAAACGCATAATTTTTTAAAGTATTATTTGATTACATGAATCTTTGTTTTACTGCCCCGCTTAAGAGGAACGGCTGCGCTGCCTGTTTCCTACATAACTTAATTTTGAATTTGAGGCCATAATACCCATAACTGAATGATATATATATATTTTTTAATTAAAGGTTTATAAAGTAGTAAGTATTAGAAGTATTTTGTTTTAAATTATGAAGTATACCATATGTATGCCATTAAAAATAAAAATAAATAAAACAATTTTTATAATTTTAGAGGAAACATAGAAAATTATTGGCGGGTTTATCGTATTTAAAAAAAATCATATTTGTTATGAATGAACGATTACCTAAATAAATATATAAAAACAAAACATTTAAAAGCAAGGTTTTTTCGGGTCGATATTTTAAATTATGTACGGCAAATTTGTGTTCCAAAGTAAATTGGTCGTTTTTAAAGTCCACCATAATGCATATTTTTTTATTTTTTTTATTTTATATTTCATTATATTTTCAAAGCAAGCGGGGTAAAACTTTTTTTTTAAATCACTATTATCCCCCAAATAATTGTTAATAATTGGTACCCCTAAAATCGCGAAAAATCTATTCCTTTAATGGCCTGTATTTCATAATGTAAAACAAAAATAAATAAATTACTTCTAATCCGAACTAGATATTTCCTATACTTTTTGATGAAAAAAAGACATCATTAGGTTAGTATTTTGACCACAAATCCAAAATTAAGTTTTGTATGAAACAGGCCGCGCAGCTGTTCTTCTCAACCCTTTAATATTGTAGTAGAAAACTTTTTCGCGTGGTTAAAATTATTGAAAAATAGTACGAAACACCGAGCATATACTCGTATATGGTATCACAGCATAGATTATTTTGTCCTTAGGTATCGGTCGACGAAATTTCGTATGCATTTTTTTAATACCATTTTCAATCATATACCATAATGTATTTCCTAAAACTGGTCCTATTTCTTGGTCCCTAAGAAATAAAAATATGGAATCTTTCCTCATCGCTCTCTAGTTCCTTCACTAGGCAATAGAATTCACCCTACTACCTCTCTACCTATTAACTGGATGAACCCAATATTTTTTCATTTTTAAATAATTTCAACATACGCAAAAATCAAAGAATTTTTTTTCAAAATCTTTATCCGAGTCGGAGGAAAAAATTGTAGACTCGTGTACAGTCCGTAAGATATGGCTGTATTAACTAGAATGTAAAAGTGCGCACCGACACGTTAGATCAGTGTGCACACTTGCCGACACGTCAGAAAGTGTCACGACATACCACAACAAGATAATATGGAATTTGATATCAAACTGAACACGTACTGTCAAGTTCAGTCAAGTCGAGACAAGTCAAGATCAGTTCGGACTCAGTTGGTCGAATTTTTACATTAGTCCTGGTCAGTCTGCTGTATAACAGCGTTTTACGCATTTCAGCACCCTCTTGACATTATAAATTTTGGTTTGTATGGATCTGACGTATTCGGTGCAAAACTCATTAACTGGTGTGATTTCTCAATAATATTTGGCTGGACTTGACTAACTAAAACTAGCTGGGTGCGAATTAAGCCTAGATTAGAAGCAAGGTATATTATAAAACTGTAATTAGTGTCACAATCATCAAATTGATTGAACCCTGCTGGGCTCGTAGCACAATTAAATTCACTATTGGAGTTCTGAAATTATGGGAAGGCGTCCATGGTTACGAAAGAGAAACACGGTAAACTAGTAGTCTTATAAAAAAGAAGATTTTAAAAAAAAATTAACCTTTCCGTAGGCAAGAGGGTAGTCAAAATCTCTTAAATCGCTATTATTTTCAAAATGGAGACATCATAGTTTTGGAATTCATTCAAAACCTATAAACGCATAATCTAACATTAAAAATAAAAATTAAGTACCAGCATAAAATAGAAGCTTTTTTAATGTGATGGTATCATTCCTTGCTACAAATAATATTTCTTGCGCGCTGGAACCATACATCTACACGTTTCCGCTATTCAACTCGTACAGTAGAGGGTAATGCGCGCCATCTCACTCGTTTGCGCTATTACCAAATCTGTGTGAGGGGGTGAAATAATCGGCCGCCGGACCGCCATCAGGTAACAAATGTTCTTAGTTTTTACGAACGTTAATTTTGTTGATTAAAGTAGATATTTTTTTATAAAATTATCTTTTTTCACGTAAACATATTAAATGTGTAAGCAATAAGATGATTTTACAATAAAATTTACAAATTATTGTTAAAAATGACTTTATAATGATAAAATGCGGAAGGCAACTGAGGCACCCTTAATGGTAACGCTGGTTTTATTTTACATCTTGGCACGCCGAAAGTTAATAAGTGCTGTTGATTAAACTTTAAGAAAACTGAACTTTTCTGAAAAAATAAGAATTGTTTTTTTCCAAGCTACAATACAATGTAGTACATATTGGAATTATGGCAAACAACAGCACATAAAAAGAAGAAGGATAGAAAAAAATCAACATTATGCAATAAATAAGAAGGTACATAAAATAAAGTAAGGTAAAGATAAAACTCAACATAAAAGGAGACTAAATTTGAAGTGGAAAAATGAATTATTATTAATTACGAATGAAATTAAATCTTTTACTTAATAACGGAGCAAATAGTCGACATGAAATAGATACGGATAAATCCTTTAAGGTAGTTGATTAAACCTATAGATAACAAGGAGAAAAGAGCTCCTTTGAACTATTTAAAACATAATTAATTTTAATTAAATTTTATGTAACACACTCAAATATTAAAATTTTTATTGCTTTATTTACATTGCCAAAAATTTTATAATATTATCTGTTAATTAAACCGTTTTGAAGATTCACAACAAATAGTTTTGTTGCAAAATTTTGAATATTCGCATTTCTTTTCCATTCGTTACTACTATTATATAAATATTTCATAGATAAAATATTGTAATTGTCAAAAGTGTAATTTATCACACATTTTTATGTATTGTGTATTCTTTTCACGATCGTCTTTTTTTCTATGAATACTGTTATATTTGCATAGCTCGACGAACTCAACGTATTCCAGAATTGTAAAAATTGATGGGAATTCGAATACATTAATTTCTTCCGAATGTATTTAATAATGAATACAATCATATATTGTAGGTACATTCCCTTATTACTAGTCTGAAAAAGGCTGCCATGAAAGAGCAGGAAGTTACTGCAGAGACTCGCTTATCTTTTACAAAATGAACAATTTTGTGGAGGCCTCGAGAAGAATAATTTTCCTCGGGGCGTAAGTCGTCTATAGGGATACTTTGCAGATGGTATTTTTAAGGACAGAAAGAGGGGAACCTCTGGGAAGAAAAGGGGTATAAAGGATAGCTTAAATTCAGGGAGTCAGTGTGTCCAGGAGTAACGGACGTATTAATCTCTCCCTTCCGCTGCGGTGCAAGGCGATAGATCGACGGAGACCAGCTGGAGAGGTCAAAAAGTCTTTCTCAACCAACCTCTCCCGATCCAGGCCAACGCGCAGTTGGTGGGCAGATCCATCCGCTGTCAAGATCTAGACAAACCTCACTACATGAAGCCGACCACCCCTGCTAAGTCACTAAACGTAGTGAACCACTTGGGGTGACCTATGGCAAATTTATTGATTATCCGATAAATGGTTCCCGTACCTGCCTACCAAATTGTAAATTGGTGTTAATCCATAGTGAAAATCATGATTTTCTTTATGCATTTGACCAATCATTCTACCTTTGAAACACCCTGTATATATGGTCCGTAAGAAATGAAGATGGATCCGACGCCCTGACGGACCCACATCATTTTTATGTGACATTAACTGACAGCCGGGGGCAGAGGAAAACAGTTTCGCTTCACCCGGTACCTCGGCACGGACACATTCCTGTCGTAATCATGTTCAATTTATTTCTGACAACCTGTACTTGCGAAAAGGTTAGAGCCCGTTCCCACTTGCAAACGTGAAGTCAATTACACGTCATTTGGTTCAGGGGAATAATGAAAACATGTTCTCTTTCACAGTCACGTAGTTTACTAGGTGTTCTCGAATGAGGAAGTTAAAGTCAGCAACTACCTGCCTTTTGATGGTTAAAGACATTTTCACAAAAAAAAAAACTGTCATTTTATATCAGTGGAAGTTAGTGGTTATCAACGTGGGGGGTACGGGGAGGGGGGTGGATGTTTCGGGTGGCAATAAGCAAAACATTAATTAAATAGTTTGTGTTAATTTGCTTTTATTTTTTATATCGCTCTTTCAAAATAAATGCAACACTACCGTAAATGTCAGTACAGTGAGGTTATAGTTAATTCGTGCAGTTGTATTATTACCACTGAATATGTAATACACACTAAAAATGCCTTCCATGTGGATTTGAATAGAAACCGGTGTCGCCATTGACTTAGTATCTTTTGATTCTAGCCCATTTAGGTCACGCTCTGTTTTTCTTACACTGCCTTATCGAAATAAAAAAATTGTAATAATGCAATAGTGATAGAAATATCTTTATTGTAATTAAGTTTAACTATAACTATAATGTGGTCAGTGGTTTATAAAGTAGATATATAAAAAGGAAAGTAGAAAATAATGTAATAACAGAAGGTAATATAAGAACAGAAATGCATAGTCATAACCCGCCTCACTAGGCTAGCCTGTGTTGAGGCAGTAATTTTGCATATTATTTTATAATTTCATATTCCCTACGAATATACACTTATATTAAGATATGTTCCGTAAATGGTTAAATCAATAACTTCGAATTTGGGTGAGTACACCTGTAAAGCCCCTATCATTACTTTGAATCCATTTTTTTATATCGTGTTTGAATTTTTTTTTGTGAATCCGATTTTTTCATGCTAACTGGAAGAACGTTGAAAATTCTTATCGCAAAGTACCTAAAATTCTGTTACCCAAAAGCGATATAAGTTTCAGGAAATTGGAGTAAATCTCTGTTAGTATTTCGACAGTATAATGATTATGAAATGAGTTTCTGTATTTGAAACTAGCAAAGAATAGTCAGACTTTTCGATCTTGAAACACGCCCACATTGCATTTCTTGTATTCTTGTCTATTCTAGGACCTGTTTTTCGTAATTAATAAAATGCATGGGGAGTTTCCCCCTGCGATCACTTTCACTTTAAAAATATTTGTCTATGAACAAAAATAATCAGTTTCTTTTATAATTTCTTCACATGATTGGTATTCACTTTGTGGCGTCATTATTAATAAATGAATTTAAAATTTTGCTTAGTACTCACCACTTTATAATAGTACATTTACATGTACATGTTTCGAAAGCGATGCTTTCATCATCAGGAACATATGAATACATATTATTATGCAGTATTCATATATTCCTGATGATGAAAGCATCGCTTTTGAAACATGTAGATATCAATGTATATTTATAAAGTGGTGAATACTATATATATTTTTTAATTCATTTAAAAATAATCAGCGCTAAAATGATTATTTTTGGGGGCATGGAGATTTTTGAAGTGTTCAAGTGGAGCATAGTACAAATAAGGTTGAGAAATACTGGTTTACGTTTTTATTTAAATATATTTAACTCATAAATATACTTAAAATCATTCTCATCAAAATTAATATGAATATTGGATATAGTGACTCTTTGACAAAAGGTTTTTTTCTAAAACATTTATTTGGCATACCCACGTCACTTTTGACCCTTCCCTTCCGGTGCTAGAAAGTTCCTCGCGCTCCAGTGATGTACTCCTACACTCAGTGTGTAGGGTACACATTTAAAAAAGTGTTATTTTTAGTTTGGATAAAAATCAGTAGTTCACGGTTTTTACATTTAAAAATTTTATTTACTCTTTATTAATAATATTTCAAGTAATACGTACATGGTTACATTTCATTGTTTACATAATTTTAATTTTACAGTAAGAATAACAATTTTGTATAAATACATTCATTCTTCAGACTTTCAGGCATCTCACCACACATCCATTTTCTATACATTAAACAGTTCTGTGATTCTGTTTTTTCTCATATGCGGTAATTTAATTCTATGTACATTCCTGGCTTCATAATTATGTACATTTTTTTTAAAAAACAGTTTCCTCCATAAATTTTTTTTTTGCATTTGGTTATTCAGAATTTTACTTATAAAAATTAACACCGATCCAATCAAGCTCTTCTCTCATTTGATTGATTCTTGTATATTTATCTTTCCTTTGTATGCATCCAATAGCTCTGTTTTGAATAACTTCTAGCTTGTTTAGATTTCCTTAATTGGTCAAATATAATATCGTAGAGCAATAGTCCAAATGTGGAGCAATTATGGTTTTGTTCAGTACAATATAGATATATTAAAGATCTACATGGTTTTCTGCCAATCACTATTAGAATGTGGTTTTATTGGATTGGGCAGTGCTAATGATAATATTCTTAATTTACTCATTAGAACACAAAAAGCCACCATGAAAATTATACTTAAAGTTCCTGTAAGAACTAGCACTGACGAAATCTTCAACAATCTTAACAATATGTCAATAAACCATAAATACAAAAAAAAAAAACAAGAAATAACAACAAACACATATTTTAAAAACACTAGATCTCAGAGTCAAAAACACATCCAACAAGGAACCACAAACACAATATTTGGACAAAGGTGTGTATTCTATGGTACTAGACTCTACAACAAAATCCCACGCTCCTTAAAAATCACAACAACAGTAATAAATTTAAAAAATCAAATAAAACGCTGGATAAGATATATATGGAGATCTGAAATAGAAAATATTTTAATACCAAATACGGACTAACACCAAAACCACTCAACTGCATTTACAATACCACGAATAACAATGATTTAATTTCATATTTTGTAAATGAAATCCTTAGAACGGGAAATCCCAATGCGAATATCATAATTTTTATTTTTTTATAAAAAAAACTGTTATTTACCAGGGTTATACAACAAGCATGTTTTTTTATGTATAAGAGAGTAAATTGAATACACAAAATAGTCGAAATTCGTTTTAACTAGTCCCTCAACAGATATAAAGAGTAGAAGAACAATTTCACTAGCAGACCAGCCTTCAACAGCCCGTAAATTCATTTACAATAAGAGTAAAAGTAACGTAATTTATTCATGTTCTCTTTGTTTCAGGTATACGAGACACGTACCTACTTGTCCGTAATGTAACACCCTTGGAGTAGTACATGGCGGGGATAGGTTAGCGGCCATTTCCCCTGGAGTCGTCAACTACACGTCATGGAGGGAGATATAAAAGTTATTTAATCTTATACAATTTGTATAAAAAGCTCGATCTAACGCTTTTAGAGTTCTTTCGCATTTCTATGAAAGGACATTTTGATGACACCGTGAATTAATAAGGAATTATTATAAGTTGGATGAAAATTCCAATACAATAAGGAACTCCAGTGAAAAATATAATGGCTTTAAAAATATGTATTCATATAGATCAGCAAACACCGATTCTGAATATATAACTTTTATTACGTGGAATTTATAAATCGTTGTTTAAAAGTGAATAAATAATCAACTCATCAAAACACCTTGTTATATTGATATCTTTGCATTTGGAACTTTTGACGTCATGTGCGTAACCTGTTTTCGTATTAATATGGACATTTTTTTTTTTTTTTGTATTTTAAATGTCTATTTTTTTTATTTTTGGTGAAATTTAAACTATTATGTTTCAATTGATAAACTAAAGTTCTTAAAAACTTAAGACAAGATTTTTGTGCATAGCGCAAAGGGTAACAATTATTTTTATAAACAATAATTATTAGCCCGAAACACTCATCCAAATTGAAAAAAACCTTTCCGAGCAAAGATAAATGTCGCCGACAGGACTCGAACCTGCACCCTTCTGATGTCCGGTCAGATGCTCTACCGTTGAGCTACGTCGGCTTATCGCAAACCCGCCAAGTTAATCAATATATACTAGTGTTTCATTCAATAATTACTGTTTTTTTTATTATATTTTCACCTGTTTTTTTTTATTGTCTTAAGTTTTTAAGAACTTTAGTTTATCAATTAATAAATATTTGACAAGTCAAAGCAATTTTCACCAATAAAATGTAGACATAATTTGTCTCGACGCCATCCATTTGAGGGATTTAGCCGTTACAAGCCTCTCTCATACTAATAAAGTTGGTTGTTTACAGGTGAAAATATAATAAAAACAGTAATTATTGAATGAAACACTAGTATATATTGATTAACTTGGCGGGTTTGCGATAAGCCGACGTAGCTCAACGGTAGAGCATCTGACCGGACATCAGAAGGGCGCAGGTTCGAGTCCTGTCGGCGACATTTATCTTTGCTCGGAAAGGTTTTTTTTTTTCAATTTGGATGAGTGTTTCAGGCTAATAATTATTGTTTATAAAAATAATTATTATGTTTCAATTCAACAATTATAAAAAAATATTATTATTGAAATAAATTAGGATAATCATAATTAAAACGATTATCAATACGGATATTATAATAATATTAATGCTCAATACTATTATTTTTCTTTGAGTTTAAGTTTCTAAAAAGGTACATAATTTTATTACACGTGTTTAGTTATGGTTTACTATAAATAGAATATAAAAGTATGTACGGTAAAGCTTATCCTTGTTCTAACATTTGACATTCTAAACTCAAAACCGATCAAAACCCACCGGTTATAGATTTTTGGCGGGCTTTGAAAAATTGAAACTTTAAAAATTATTATAACTATGAAAACGAAATAAAAGGGTATTTAAGTTTGAACGTCATTATTGATATATATATATTTTAAATTGGTCTTGAGTTCCTTATTAATGATTATTTCTTGTTTTGAAACTGTCAATTCATGGTGGAATTCAATATTCATATGTTTTTTTTAATTATAAAACTTTTGTTACTTTCTTCCACTTGTTCATTTCAGACCGGACCAGTTTCACCTTATAACGGGCATCTTCAGACTGGTCTGCACTGTACCATGCTGATATCGGTTTTAGTGAATTATAAATCATATTAATAAATAAATATAATATTCTTTGATATATTTGCTTTGTGGTGGAGAACAGCATTATTTTTTTTTTATTTAGGTTTTTGTTTTAATGTGAATACCCGACAAAAATCGAAACTGTTTCCAAGTGTCTGGAGCCAGTGTGACTATGGTATCGCTAATTAGGGTATATTGTGATGCTGAGGGTAGTGGGAAAGGTAAAGGGATGAAGAAGAGGAAGGTGGAGAAGTATCTGGCCATACATATTTGATCATCAAACACGGTTAAAGCTATTTCAAACATTTTTTTTTAAATTTTGAATGGTGATCTTTCACAAGGGCTATACTAAAAACCTTCTGTCATCTATATGTCATTATCCAATACCCAACTTGCAATAAATTTTTCTCTTAACATTTCTTTCTCCGTACATCCGCTCAACAAATCCAAGTATTAGAATAAATTATAGAATAATTCCACCGGTCAGTGGCTGAGTTGGCATCGCCTCTGGGCTCCACACAGGCTTCGTGAGCTCAGTACCTCGGCTGGCTAAGTCCTCCATCACAACACAAGCAACATCTTCCGCTTACTTAACTGTGATGGTAGTAGAAGATTTTCAAATATTGTCAGGTTATTCGTAACCTGGGAATGTTTGTCTTTGTTTATGGAGCGTTTATAAGCATTTACCCGAACTATAAATACTCTCATTATCGACCTGGTGAAAGACCACCATTCGAAAGATTGCTGGAAACACCATAGTCCCGCTGATTGCGGGCATTTGGAACTCTAGTCATTATAAAAAACTTTGTTAAATTGTGTTAATAATAAATTATTAACACATTATTATTTTTCATATTATTTGCATAATAATAATAATTGTATGATTTGTATAGCGCCGTTTTTGTGAAAAATCACTTCAAAGGTGACATACAGCTGCATGTCCACGTGTGTTATTGGCTAATTTGTTATGAAAAAGGTTATATTCTATGGGGTAAAGACAAGATGTCAGTGACAAAATGAAAGCTCCTCAGAGGTGTGAAAAAACTAGCCTTAAAATTGAAAGATCACAAGAAAAACGTTTCTAGCGTATCACTTTATTTGTAGGCAATTGTGAAAACGATACCGAAACTCGGCACTGTAGTGAGGTGTCAATTTCCTTTGTCGTAACATTTAAGTACTACGATACTTTTTGTGCGAGTGTATCAAAATCAGAAAAAAATTCCAGAGCGGCTTTTGAATGACCTTTTGGTTTTGACAACGTCTAACTTTAAGTAATCTAAACTTTTGTAAATAATGTAATGTGTTTCTTGAAAAATTTTGCATATTAATTGTTTGAAAATTATTTACACGCGTCTGGTAAATGGACGGCGGCAAATAAAATTGTGCACTCCCAGTAATTTATAAAACTAATGTTTTACTATGAGTAAATAAAAATTATAATGTTTCGAAGAAATGTATATATTCAATAAATGAATTAAAAAATATGCTTAGTATTCACCACTTTATTTATATACACAGATACATATTTCGAAAGCGATGCTTTCTTCATCAGGAATACTTAGAATATCAAAAACAATAATGTGAAGTACAAACGATAAACATTATGATATATATGTATATGTATAAATATTTTATGCTAGCTGAAGTATCCGGCATTACCCGGGGTTATGAATGGTTTGGAAGAAAGTTTTAAGGTTGTGATTTGTTTCCCTACCCCTACTCCTACCCCTACTTCTACCATTTCTCCTAACACTACCCATACTCCCACCAAATAATTAAAAAAACGTATTATTATGAAATAAAATAATCTTTTTGTTTATAACAACGAAATTCATTTGATTTTTATTAATGCCAACTGGTTTCGCTTAACACAAGCATCATCAGGGTATAAAATTAAACTGCTCAAAAAAATACATACCGTCTGTTTATACACAGAGCATGTATTTTTATTTTATTAGTTTAATTTTGTAGCCTGATTATGCATGTGTTAAGCGAAACCGGTCGGTCTTAATAAAAATTAAATAAATTCTTTTGTTATAAACAAAGTGGTTGTTTTATTTTATTAATGTGTCAAACCACAAATTGACTGCTTTCTATCAAAATACATATTATTGTTGTTTTAAATAAATCACCTAAAAAGCATTTATAAAAAGTAGGTTTTAGAATTTCATAGGTTGGCGGATCAAGGAATGGCGTCCTTTCCTTCCCCACCTTGAAGTCCGCCCAATTCAGGTATCAGGCCCGACAACCACGCAGCTAATCATAAGTTTTCAGGTTGGCAAATCTTACTAACACAAAATCAGCATTTGTCTTGGAGACGAGATGTCCCAGTCACACGAACTAATCCATTTTTGAAGTTACATTAAATATATTCGTATAGTTAAGAAATTCTTGTCATCAAGTGATTAATTTTTATTTTTTTATTCGCCAAAAGAGAATTGATTATATTTAATATATCTACTTCCTAATTTTGTACTTAAAATCTAATTGTATTGTTATTTACCTATTACTTATTATTTCACGTATAAACAGTATCATATAATAACAGTGGCGTGCATTAAACTATCAAAACTAGACTGTGTGTCAAGGATTTATCTTGGTCGATGATGTGTATAGTTTTCAAGTTCAGACATTAACTGTGCGATGAACATTTGAAAGTGTGAATTTTATTATTTTACTAAAAAGTGTAAATTTGTCATTTGTTCAGATAATAAAAGCATTTGTGATATAAAAATTTTTGGAAAAAATATTTTTTCATTAATAATTATTTTATTTTATTTAATTTTGTTTTCTTGGGATAGGCACAGATTTTAAGCCTTTATGGGTTGCATGCTGCTGTCTAATAAAATAGACTAAAATGCAACCCTTTTCTTTATTATCACGTGTATCTTCTAATGCATATTTACGAAAATACAACGTACAATAGGTTAGTATGTCTGTTCTTTATTATCACGTGTAATTTATTCTAATGCATATTGACTAAAATACAACATTAATATAATATGTTTGAATATTTGTTTTTATTGTCACGTGCAATTGACTAAAATACAACAAAATAATAAGGTACTATATTTGTTCTTCATTATTACGTGTAATTTTTTCAAATACACATTGACTGAAATACAATATATAAATTAGTATGTTAGTTTTATATTCTCAAGTGTAATTTCTTGTAATGCATATTGACTAAAATAGAACATTAATATTATATGTTTGAATATTTGTTCTTTGTTGTCACGTGCAATTGACTAAAATACAACAAAATGATAAGTTAGTATATTTGTTCTTCATTATTACGTGTAATTTTTTCAAATACATATTGACTGAAATTCAACATATAAGTTAGTATGTTAGTTTTATATTGTCACGTGTAATTTCTTGTAATGCATATTGACTAAAATACAACATTAATATAATATGTTTGAATATTTTTTCTTTGTTGTCACGTGCAATTGACTAAAATACAACAAAATGATAAGTTAGTATATTTGCTCTTCATTATTACGTGTAATTTTTTCAAATACATTTTGACTGAAATACAACATATAAGTTAGTATGTAAGTTCTATATTCTCACGTGTAATTTCTTGTAATGCATATTGAATAAAATACAACGAACAATAGGTTAGAATGTCTGTTCTTTATTATCACGTCTAATTTCTTCTGATGCATATAGACTAAAACACAACATTAATATAATGTGTTTGTATATATTTTTTTTTTGTTACGTGCAATTGACTAAAATACGACATAATGATAAGTTAGTATATTTGTTATTTATTATTACGTGTAATTTTTTGTAATGCATATTGACTATAATACAACACAATTATAATAAGTTAGTATGTGTATTCTTTATTATCACATGTAATTGCTTCTAATGAATATTGACTAAAATACAACATATAATAATTTTCTTAGAATGTTTGTACTTTATTATCCTATGAAGGTATCACTATTACTACATATTGACCAAAATACAGCCCATAATATGTATTTTTGTTCTTTGTCTGTTTGTTCTTTATACCACTCGAGGTATCTCCTCCTACATATCCCACATCCCACCCTCCCTAAGCAGTCGTTCGACTCCTGTTGTGACAACTGTGACCCCTGAGCCCGAGCCCCCTCCCCAATGGCTCGTTCGAGCGAATGGTTTATGTGACGTAATTCGGCTCTTAGTACCGAAGTGTCACATATCAAATCTGTGTGCCGGTCCCCAATGGGTTTACACCAATCATAGAATAAATGTTAACTTTTAGGTAGGTACAGTAGGGTTCAAATTGAGATAAACTCAAACAACGTTGTCAAGTTTGGCACTGAAAGGTGAAAACGCTATTTGAATTTACGATATTTCTGATATTATTGAATATATTCTGAAACTTAATCGGTTAGCTGTTTTTTTCTCTGTTCGACCAATTTCTATTCGTCAATCCATATGCTTTTTATTTTTTGCTTATAACCCGGCGTTGCGCGGAGTGTTTAATGGTTTGAAGTAAAGTTTTGTGGTTTTGATATATTAACCCTTTCCCTTACCTATTAATTTTCCTCTTATGTTTAATTGTAAGTGTACAAAATTTCATCAAGAAGTAACAAAATTCTGTTTTAAGGGTTGAAAAGGGCAGATGGGAGGTGTTTTTTTTAAATCTCATGTAAACAGTGACCTTTCTCTTGTTTTGAACGTCAAATATGCAAAATTGCGTCAAGTTCGAAATTAAAATGTAGATTTGTATCCAAATCAAACCCACAGACACAATTTTTTTTTATATGGATATACTGTTGAATATTTGAATGCTGTTACACCTACCAAACGTAATTTTTAATAACCAAAAGTAATGACTTTGATGGCGTACACAACATAATAAATAAATAAATAACCATAACTTCTGTTTTTGAGGTGCTCGACTTAAAGAAGTTTAGTTAATAATTGAAAATTGTTCAAATATTTTGTCATAGGTTATTATAATAATTTTATCTTTATAGGTTGATACCAACAAGTAATTATAAAGAAGGATTTCTATAATTTATAATTTTATTCTGGTTCTGATATTCAGCCATCATTGAGGATGACTGTAAACGTATAATTTCGTTATTCAGCCTTTTTGGTTGGTTTGTGGCGCGGGGAAATGGTTCGTTTTAATAGTTCAAATTTAGTACTGGCGAATAAATGTTAGTTTAGGATCGACCAGATTTCTGACAATAGTTGATATGCGTGAAATGTCAACAACTTTTTATCTTACTTCTGTAAATGGTATTAAAAATTTATCAGATGATAATGGTTTAATCTATTTCTAATTAAATTTCACGTTTTTGGTTATGTTACAAAAGTTTGCTATTTAAATTACATAGTTTTATTTTCTATCAAGTCGCGCCATCGGAGTATCGATCTTAATGCTCGGAATAAACCCTCTTTTGAAATATAATAATAATAATAATAATAAATGGATTATTTCTATAGCGCCGTTTTCGTGAGAAAATCACCTCAAGGGCGCTTTACAACATAATTCATCTAACCTATACCTTATCACTTAGACTTTTATATAATAATTTACATATTAGATTAATTACTAATGGCTTACAGCTAAGATTTATAACTAGAAAATACCTAATTCAGACTTATAATTAGTGATTTACATCTAAGACTTATAAATATGATTTGTGTTTCATGAAGTAGATACTCTCAGTATCGCCCTGGTAAAAGACTACCACGCAGAGTAAAAATGTTGCTTGAGATGGCTTCAGCGATGTTAAGTTAACTGATCTGATACTTCTAGGTACTTTACTAGGTTAACTGTATTTCTCAATCTTACTCTAAACCATCTCCAACTTACTCTAGGCCAAGTCAAAGTCCTGCGAATTGAGTATATTTTGTATATTTTGTTATATATAGTATATTTTGTATATTTTGTTTCATAATAATATATGAAAAAAACAGTGAGTTTGTGTCTCTGAAAGGACTCTAATCTTAGTTGGCCAACGCATGAAGATTTGGCCACATTTCATTGTATGCTCACGATATATGAAAAGAAAAAACCTCCAACGTCTTGCTTACGTCGCCTTTCACAAACAAAATATGAAACAAACTCGCCTCTTCCTCACTTACATGGATTAACAAACGAATATAAAAGTTAATTGATAAACTAAAGTTTTTAAGACAAGATTTTTGTGCATAGCGCAAAGGGTAACAATTATTTCTATAAACAGATGCTCTGACCGGCAATCAGAAGGGTGCAGGTTCGAGTCCTGTCGGCGACATTTATCTTTCCTCGGAAGGTTTTTTCAATTTGGATGAGTGTTTCAGGCTAATAATTATTGTTTATAAAAATAATGAATATAAAAGTGATATCGATATTTTAAACACAACAACTTCATTATTTAAAAATTACCGCAACAATTTTTACATGTAAAAATGTTGTTAATAACCGATTATTATTGTATCGAACCATTATTTTACTCCTAGCACTTGTATGTAAGTAAATTTTTGTTTGGAACCATTTTTTTTTTAATGTTTTATAATTTAAAGGCCCCATGAACGTACAAAATAGTGAATAAATAATTAAATTATATATTAAAGCCATCAGACTGGTATTAGTTGAATTCTGGTACTTCTGAAATATTCTTGGCTGCATGGCAAACATGGCTCTGATGATAGCCAACCTACGACAGGAAACTGCACCAGAAATAGAACTACAAAAATAATACATAATTTCTGATAAAATTGTAATATGTAAAAATATGATAACGTTGGAGGCGGGTATGAGTACCGCCATTCGGTCCATAAAGGCTGAAATGCTGTGCCTACCCAAAGTGAAACGAACCATCACATATCAAAACGTACTTTTTCATAAATTTGTGACTTTTTTTTACATCATTGATAAATTGTTTCTGTATGACAAATTAGCACTTATCAGTAAGAAAATAAATTGGCAAGTTTCAAATATTCAATGCGCATTTCATACCCGAACTTGAAAATCTACCCACAGCCTACATTTGGTCTAAAATCAATGCACGTCACTGCAAACCACATAGTGTAGAATTCATGAAATTCTAACACGGTTATTGCAGGAGCGGCATTGAGTGCTAGTTGAAGAGGGCAACGAAGAGGAATTCGGAGAGTAACTGGCTCCTTAGACCAGGTTACTCAACATAGCCAATTCACCTTCAAGTATAATTTCCAAACTGATCGATATCTAGTGCAAGAGAGGGCGAACATTTTAGACCGTCATATAATTTATGCATTATTTTGACGACCTTTGTGGCCAAGTGCCATTATAATATGCACGAATAGATTTCTCAATATATAGTAATCAAGCTGATGTGTACCCGGCCTTGCTCGGGATTATTTATTTGTTTTTAGAATAATGTTATGAATTTGTGAATTCTCACTGATTTGACAGTGAAAATAATGTCTTGTGACCACTATAACTATCTCCAAATAAAGAAATATTCATTTCACAATGTTATTTCATTCCAAACATTTATTTTTTCAAACGATATCTAAATAATAAAGTTCTTAGATGTACCTATTTGTGTTTTCCATTTTGAAAATATTCTACCCAAACAAACCTTCCTCTTTTGAATATGTAATTTGTGGCTAATCAGTGATGTGTATGTCTATGGGCTAACCTCAATACAACAAAGCGGCTTCAATGTTTTTCATACTAATTTTGAAACACTATGACAACAGTTTTACAAATTGGATTTCATTCAAACTCAAACTCTACAAACTTTTCCAGCACTAATGAGAACAAACTGTGCTATTTTCAGCGAAACCGATCGTGTAATTTTCGAGAAAATCGAGGACAGACAGACAGACGAATACTCATTTTTATATATAGGTTGACATTTGTCACATGAGAACGGGTCGCTTCTACGACTCGTTCTTGTGTTCAACATCTCGGCTATGGAATGATCTGCCGGCCTATGTGTTTCCTCCATCCTACAACATGTATAAGTTCACTCCTTCCTATCTTCTAAAAAACCCTCCACATAGCATCCCCAAAGATGATATAGGCCTTGAAGAAAATTATTTCTCTCGGGGTCTCCTATGTGGAATTATTGTAAAAAAAAATAGAGATTTGCACTTCATTCTTTATTAGAATATATCGTTAGTATAGGCTTGGGGAGAGACTTTTCGAATAGTTTACTAAATGGCGTTGCTTGTTTTTTCCAGTATCTACTGATAAGTCATTTGGCTTTTACTTGTAAATATTTATGATTTTGGATCTACAAAATGTCATTACTATGGCAATACAAAACTACTCACTTCGTCTTTGAAATGTATTCTTCACATTCAAATGTTTTCACGTATTCGCATTTGACAATTTGCTCTAAAGAAACAACGCAAAACATCATAATTATTTTACTGTGAATTTGATTTTTTTTCTTCTATCTAACATCTAATACATGGTTATTCCTGTACGTAAAATTGCAGAAATTTGAGAAAATTGCCTTACCACATATTAACGTAAAATTGTTTTAGAAATTGATCTAAAATCATCTTCTTTCGGAACCTACCATTAATTTCTGAACACCGTTTAGTAAAGCAAAAAATTAACACTTGGACTCAGGTGCTTTTTTTTAAATATACTCATTTTCTTATAAGCCATCCTGGTGATCCCATATAAAACGCTTTAAACGATCGCAGCGCCCACATTTGTGTCTACTATTGAATGTCAGACTGTACTTAAGTTTTCTTTTTAATGGTTTGCACAATAATTAGATAAAATTTAAAAATGAAGGCATTTGCAAAGCAAAATATTTTTATGGATTGGTTTTATTGCAGATTTTGTCTGGATTTTTATTCAAATAATTCATTTTTAATAAATGAACCCGATTGATTTACTTTTACCTGTTTGAGCTACATTAGTGGATTGTAAAAATGATCCATTAAAATTTGTTTTTTTAAAGAGGTAACCATTTAGTTTTACTAATTTCAATCACTCGAAAAATTTCGAATGAAACCAAGATTAAAACAAAATAAGATCTCACGATCTAAATAGTGTGGTGCTTCCATGTATAGATGGTAAAATGGCGTCGTTTGTTTTTGAGAAAATACAAATTGTTTCAAAATATTACGAATTTACAACATCAAATTATTATAGCTAACAGTTTTAAAAAAAATTTTAAACAAAATATTTTTATTGCATTGTACTGCCAAGATCTAATGAACTAATTATGTGATAAGTATGTAGTAGCTACAGTATTTTACCGTAATTTCACGTTGTACACTTTACTACAAAGATATGTATGACAATATCACTGGCATATATAGATTACATATTACCGAGAGACATCATGGCATTAATAGTTAAGGTATTCGTTCAATTAATACCTAGTTTTTAAGTATCCTTATTTAAGGCCTTCCGCTTTGGCCTGCACGTTTAATCTTGTTAGGTAATTAAACAATGGGTATCTTTTGAATTGTACCTGCGTATTGTTAATCCGGTGTTTCTCAACGTCGGGCGCATGCTCCACTGGAGAGAAATTTGAATGTTTTGGGTGCAAATCATTAAGAATTAATATTTTCTTACAATTTTTGATAAAAAATCATATTTAACTAAAAAACCTCTTTTTTTTAATCATCAATTGTAGAATTTTGATCGCCTACGTCTTCTTAGAATCTGCATATTTCAATTTTTTGTAATGTTAAAAAATTCCTAAACTAAATAACTCTGGGACCTAACTTTCCGAATGAAAAATAATCGGCAATAATTTTATTGGTTTCACCTTGAGCTTAACAAAATTTTCGCATGCTTTTTTACCGTGTTTTTTTTAACATTATAATTCATATCCTTGTTCCTTTAGCATCAAAACATACCCCATTTGAGGGTGCCATCGTCCTACTAACTTCAGGAAAATGGAACTAGCGCAAAACAGATATATCCATAAAAATAAACTAACAAATCTCTTGCCAAATTAATTACTTGTCTTTGTTTCATATTAATTTATGAAAAGGAACAGAAAATACATATGTAAAAAAAAAAACTGTATAATTCAGTATGGAAATGGGGTTGCGCAAACATAAAAGCAGCTTGGGGTTTCGTGGACGACAAAGTTAGGAAACCGACATTTAGGAAAAAAAGCTAGTAACCGATTTTTTTTCAGAATTTTTTTACTATAACTATGCCAGAGCCTTTAAATTTGTGGTATCAGTCTAAACGATTTTTGTCAAGTTTTACATAATTCAACCTCGAAGATTATCTAAAATCATGAACCAAAACCTCGTCAAGGCTTTAACTTGAATGTTCTCTCAAATGTGTATGTTGGTCCTATTTTTGTCGTTGCTTCATTCGTGTATAACGTATGTGGTGTTATTTTTCTGCAACTCTTGTTTATTTCAAGTCGTGTTATATTCTTTTTAATGTAATTGGACAATGGTCCGTCAAATAAAATAAATTGTATGGAGACATGTTTTTTGAAGCATTAAAGTGGGGTATGGCACAAATAAGATTGAGAAACACTGCTTATAGCCTAGGTATTGTATATTAGTATATATGTATAATATTCAAATTTCGAAATAAGAACACCTGCATTGTATATTATCTTCTCGTTTCTTGCTCCATTTCAGCGTTAGTATCAAATTACTTATAAAGATAATAGCCCTGTACCTGTGTTTCAGAATAAATGATACTAATAATTTATTTCACATGGGCTTGGTAAAACAGTAAAAAAATTAAATTTCTTTATGGAGCCAATCAATCTTGCTTATCCCTCCCGCCAGGTGGAAAACACCGGTAGATAGTATCCGTGTAATGAATTATAGCAAACAATACAATCTATTTATTATATAAGAACAATTTGCTGAATTTACAAAATAAACCCATGATAAATTTGACAATTACTGTTTCTACGTCTAGGCTTAATGGCGAGGGTGGATTGGTATCGTGGAGGTTGCTGGTAAAACTTTGTTTGGCTTTCATAACGTAATTACAACAGAATCATTTTAAAGAGATTCTTGCTTGCGCAGTGGTGTACTGTCTCGTGGGACTAATGCTGTGTGAGGGGGGACTGCAGGCAGGTGTTTCTAACTATTTAGAATCAATTTGAGCCACTATCGGTTAGCACAAATACATAGAAACGTGTGTTATTTAACCGTAGAATGAAAGTGAGGAGGAAATTTTATTCCGTCCAGCTTCAAAGTAATTTTTCACTGAAATACCGACGGATCACGATAACTTTTGCCTTTTTCTCGTAGATAAGTTGAATTTTTTTTTCACCCAGGAAATTTTACATCTCACTGTATGGTGAGAACTATTGAGGGAGACTTACTGGTTGCTCCTCAGACACAATAGACGAGTGAGTAATATTTATAACCCTAAACGATAAAGATAGGAGAAAAAAATCCATGAATGGACTAAAGAAGATCGTTTTCACTCTAGGGTTAAAGTTATTTGTTGGTAATTATGGGGTTTCTTAAATCTCGGTCACTTGCATACGTATGGTTTATAAAGAAAAATGTTTATTAACTACGCACATTATAAAAAAATATTTTAAAAATAAATCATGGTAATACAGTACATGTGAAATGTAGGTCACCAAAAGTTCTTCCTGGTAGTACTTTTGTATACATAATAATTATATAACATCAAAAATAACATCTATCATTTGGAAAACAAGCGTGACCGGTCACCATACTTCTTTTTTTTTAATTCTCGATTTAAAAAAAAAACTGTTTTCCACAACTTCAATATAGCAGTACAATATAAACACATTAAACATGGAACTTCTAGAACAAAAATTGAAATTGGAAAAGTGGGAGGAAACAATAACAGATTTTTTTTATTAAATTAACTCAACCCAGGAGGCCGTGCGGAAAATAATTTCCTTCAGGGCCTTTGTGATCTTTGGGATGTTGTGTGGAGAGTTTTTTTAAAGAAAGGAAGAAGAGGAAGTTCTGGGAAGGAAAAAAGGTATAAGTGGTGGGTAGGAGTCCGGGGGTCGGTGTGTCCAAGAGTGACGGACGTATGAATTCATCCCTCCCACCGCTGTGCAAGGCGATGGGTCGGGGCAGACGCATCCGCAACCAAGACTGAACTCGGGCACCCCTGCTTGTACCTCCTCCTCTCACCTGGCGTAGTGAACCACTTCTAATGACCTATTGCAGAGGTGTTGATTATCCAATGAATGGTTCCCGGAGCATCGATATCCATATCCGCCTATCAAATCGTAACAGATATTCATATATCTAATTCGTTACAAAGCAGCGTTGGCACAGTGATATTCTCCGTATTCAGAGAGCGGGCGGCTCGCCGCGGACGAATTCGGATACAGATTTGTACGACTCGCTCGACAATGCAACAAATTGTGGCGTCGTCCCCGAGTACCAGAATCTCACCGTAGATTAATTTGAAACTACTAAAAATACGTGCGCTAACTTCTCCAGGTAGTGAAAAACTCTTTATATTGGAACATACAGTAGGAACATGCATATCAAAATAATTGAGGCACCAGAAAAAACATTAACATTTCAAAAATAGAAATTTAAAAAATGTGTCTGCATCCAAACCTATATTAACGGCACAAGATATGCCATTAACATAAAGGTAAGAAAAGTGTAAATACAATAATAACAAATATTAAAAAAATATAGGTAGAACCAACGTAAAATAAACAATTAAAAGTTTAAAAATTAATACTGTACTTATAAAATTTTTTTAAATATATAAAGTATAAATGGAATAAAGTATAAAAACGTATAGAACATAAAAGTATAAAAGTTCATAAAAGTTTAAAGTATAAATACGTGTAAAAATATAGAACATGACAACTTGTGGAAATATTAAGTATAAAAATACGAAAAAATATAAAGTACAGCAACTTGTGAAAATATAAAGTATTACAATATGTAAAAATAAATAGTATGACAACTTTTAGATATATTAAGTATAAAAACATGTAAAAATATAAAGTACAAAAACTTGTGAACATATAAAGTGTAAAAATGAGTAGAAATATATAAAGTATGACAACTTGTAGATATATCAAGTATAAAAACATGTAAAAATATAAAGTACAATAACTTGTGAACATATAAAGTGTAAAAATGAGTAGAAATATAAAGTATAACAATTTTTGAAAATATGCATAGTTTAAAAAAAACTTTTAAAAATATAAATTATAAACACCAATGAATAATATAAAGACGTGGTAATTAAATCAACACACTTAGAATACAGTAAGTTATTGATGAAGGTTAACGTTGAATTATAGTGGAAGATTATTTTAGTATTCCCCTGGTCGATTAGCATCCAAATTTTAAATATTGCTTACCCAAAACTACATCTATGTCCTTTACACTTTCATAAATTCTTCCCGACTCTCATCACACGGAGCGATTTCAAAGCTGCTATTTGAATAGTCACCTGTAAATCACTTCGCGTGACAAGGTATTCGCTGCGACTAACTACATTAGCGGCATTTAAGCATTTGCGCGATTAGATTAGAACATGTTCAATTCTGATCACGATAAACGCGCGATTTTGGCGATCATGTGACCTAGTTGACCGTGACGTGGCCTTTTAGCACCAGTTTCACCTCGTCTCATCAAATCGCTCTGTGTGACGTGGGCTTTATAGTGCCACTGACACATTAGACCCACAAATACAAGTGTGTTTTTTTCGGATGTTTTCTCAAGCAGCATTACCATAAAAATCACCCGATCAAAAGTCATCCACAACAAATTCAACAATGAAATTTCATCTATAACAAATTGCCTGACACGTGTACGCTTCGAACAAATATCGAAATGATATTCTGAAATCTTATTTATTTAAATGGTATATGGAAAACGATTTATTATAAGTTCCAACTTTATCCGATAGCCGTCCTGCTAAACTTTATAGATACTGATGTATGCATGCTTTTGTGCTTGTGTATTTTAGTTATTTCCTGTAGTTTTAAACATATGTATTATATTTTCATGTACATTTTTTTGGAAACATTGTAAAATCTAATATTATGTTAAAAACTAATTAACAATTCCATGACAAGTTGAATTTAAAAATCATGGAGCAAAACATCGTTGCATATTTTATTTGAAAAAATAAAAATAATTTTGCAAATCTAAGGTTTATAAATGTGCTTCTGAAGCTATCCACTCTCTTTCTCACGTCCGCTTTAATAATGGACGACATGTGTTGTGCTTAAGAAATAATGCCGTTTCACCTTATCCGTTTTCTAAATAATACCAGGCAATTTGAGAACATTACCAGGCAAACAGAGGTGTTTAATGCCAGTTATATCATTCGAAAGACATACACAATTACACAATCTCAACATGTCACAGATTACGCATATATTTTATGATAAACAACGTAATATAATTCAACCTGATAATTCCCTAGAAGTAGGAACCTACGTGTTTTCCATTTTCCATAATATAAAAAGAAATATTCCAATTTCGAAAATTTTACGTTTGGCCTGTGCTTTTGACATGTTAACGGATTTTGAAATTGTTTTGTACATGCGGCCAAAACAGGAACTAACTACCGAATTATTTTGTTTTGTTGTGTTTTCGCAATATTCATCAGAAGGGGTAATTAGTTATTACAACTGTTTTAGTGACACGAAATTATGTTTCCATGTGCAAATAGGCAAACCATGTTGTTTGTATTTTTAAATCTAAGATTTTTTAACCAATTTCATCTATTCTTACTTAAAGAACCGTCTGGCACATTTGTTAAATTCATCTAATTTTTGTAAAATAAGTAATAATTGTAAAAAACATTACATATTTAATAGTAATTATTTTATCATAGAATTCGCTACTTGAAGCATAATGTAGGAATCCCTGTAATAATGTTTTTTAAATATGTATGGCAGTAGGGCATGGAATTGGCAGAGGAAGGATGAAAGTAAACTAAATGCCGTTGAAATGAGATCTCTGAGACGAATGCAAGGCTTGTGTAAGCGTAATGAGTAAGATTAAGAAAGGGACGATTAGATGGTTTGGGCATTTGGAGCGAATAAACGAAGAAAGGAATGTAAGAAGAATGTATGACGCGAATGTGAATGGAAGAATAAAACGGGGACGCCCGCGGAAGACATGGCACGATCAAGTGCATTAAATACTTGAGTCGGGCCATGTCAGAAGTCGTAATAATAGAAGAGAATGTATGAGACGATGTATGAATGTGAATGAAGCAAGATGTGTATGCCAAGATCGAGTTGTTTGGCGGTCCGTCCTCTCTGCCTACCCCTGCGAGGAAACGGCGTGACGGTTAGTTAGTTAGTTAGTAAGTTAATATTTTAAAAAAAATCCTTTTCATCCGTTTAGATTTTCTAGAACAAATTGAACCTAGAATTTTACAGTTTTTTTTTCTATAGATAACATTTAAACATTTGGAAAAAATCCCATACAAATGTGTGATACTTTTCGCTGAAAATTTTTTTGTTGGTGGATAATCACTTGCACGTGTTGGATACTTTCAATCTCTCTATATAAAAATGAATGTTCATCTGTCTGTCTGTCCTCGATTTTCTCAAAAATTACTTGACCGGTTTCGCAGAAAATAGCACAGTTTTTTCATAATAGTGGGAAGGTTTAAAGAGTAGTTTGAATGAAATCCAATATGTAAAACTATTGCTTTGACGTTTTAAAATTAGTATTAAAACATTTATCCCACCATGTTGTATTGAGGTTAGCCCATAGATATACATACCACTCTAATTAGCCACAGATTACAGAGAGAGGGAAAAATGTTCCCGGGCATTCAAAAGAAGATTTTATATTTGGGTAGAATATTTTCAAAATGGAAAAAGTACGTAAGTTTTGAAAAAAATAAATGTTTGAAATGAAACAAAATTTGCAAATGAATATTTATTTATTTAAATATAGTAATAGTCATCACAAAGTATTACTTTCGCTCTCAAATCAATTATGGCACCCAAACGACAAGCAAGAATTCACGACTTCATAACTTAATTCCAAAAAAAAAAACCGTGCAAGGCCGGGTACACATCAGCTGGTTTTTTTTTATTAATACCACTATTACTATTATAATTTTTTTTATGATGATAACAATAAGAGCGCATCCGAATTCCATGGGATGACGTAAAAAAAAATTTGTGCGGTTAAACTCAAAAAAGTAAACAATTACAACTTATTGGCATTGCGGCAGCAGTATTCTAAGAATGGCCCTGACTTTAAATAATCGAATTATCTATCACAAATCAAAATCCCTCTCGAGAAACCAAAAAAAAACGCACACACACGAAACATTGGAACATTTAAAAAATCTTTTTCATTCTGAATGACAAAGATAGATTTCACAGATATAAAAAAATGTTTAAAATTGGAACTTACTTCACTTCCACTTTTCTTTTGGGAGGTTCACCTTCTTGTAGGTACTTGCTTTGTAGATTCCCGGAAAACCCGTGGAACCTTTCTCTTTTCCAAGTAATCCCCTGCAAAACATGACAAAAATAGATTAAAACTCACATTTATATTAACCGGTGAGGGGAAAATTGCAAAGTGGTTAAGACTTTGATGTTTGTTATTTAGCTTACAACAAATTTAATCTCGCTAAAACATTTCTTTCACTATTATAACTTCTAAATTTTTTTAAAGGTCAGTTAAAAAAAATACGCACCTTGCAGGTTGCTAACCCAATAAATCCATCGAATTCTATATTAATTCTATACGGTTAAATAGAAAAATGAATAAGGTTTCAAAAGACAATAATCCTTAAACTGTTATCTTGTAAAATCTATATGTAATACGTATTGGAATTTTAGGTAAAACGTTTTCAAACTACAGTTATTTTCAGATGTTTTGAACGGATTTCATAGAAATTAGGGATTACAGTATGAGGATTTTTGTTTTCTGAAATCTTTTACATGTTCCTAACTACTCGTACAAAATGCACGGATTTAAAAAAATATATTTATTTGCTACACGCTCATCTTGACTTTTTACGTGGACTTTTAAAATAAAGCAATTTTAAACCATAAAGTAAAGAATATTTTTTTTAAACGTTTAACAGTAACATAAAATAGAAAACTAAAACAATATTGTAACACAAATCATTAAAGCTACATTATCGACGATACAACAATTATTTGTTATTCATCAAAGTGGTGGTATGGATGACGCTTTAGTTCATAAATAGAGTAGGCAAATATATCAACAACACCTCCAAACTTGTTACCCAGATCATGCATTGTGTTGGTTAGTGAGTGTGACTGGTGGTTGGTTGTGTACGTGTTGCAGAAAAATGTTATAATTTGTGTTGTGTTGTCGTCGGTAGATATAATTTAATAGTGGCGACTATGGCAGGGCTATCAATTGGCTGATTAATGATTCTATACAATACAGATAAATTCTTTGTGGTATTGCTTGAGTTAGCAACCAGCAAAATGATGTTTAGGGCCATTTTTGAGTCCTGTTCCTTAAATTAAAATGTTACCATTGTTTTACGATATAACTGAAAGTTTTCAACTTTCGATAATAAAGCATACAATATTATTATTAGTATCGTCCTAATAGAAAATCTAACTATAATACTTCTTAAAATTCCTTCCATTATAATAATTTGTCGTCTTCGTACTTTCCATTACCTATAATCATAATGTCTTGTAATAGGTAATTAGGTGACGATATTTATTGTTATTGATTATATATCAATTTTTAAGCTTTATTTTTAGATCTTTAAATATTTTTTTTACTTAATTAGTTAATAATTATTATTCTGCTAGTTAATATTTTTATTTTATTTTTTATTGGCGGCTATATAAACAAGCACATGAAAATACAAAATTTGGAGTAAGTATAAAAATGTTCATGGAATAACATTAAAAGAAAACTCTTGTAAAACGTTTTTTATGTATTTCTATTTTATCTGTGTGTTTGAAGCCCGTACATGTATTTATGTTAATTTACCGGTGTTTACAAGTATGTACATATGGTATTAATATATATAATTTTTTTTTTCATAAACATATTTGCCTTGAAAAATTTGTAAAACCTAATATTATGTAGCAAAAATTAACAGTCCCATAATGAGTAGAATTGTAAACCTATTGGAGTGCAACATCTTTGTATATATTGCTTGTTCATTAAATATAATAATGAAACTTTAATATTAATTATTGGTTCCATCATAATTCAACACACTTATGAATCAGCACACTTGATATAAAGTCATAAAAGGTACGAAAAAAACCTAGCACTTCTAACATAACCTGTTTTTTTATAACTACAATAACCTTTATCACCTTTATTTTTGTACTTTGAAAACTATTTAATATTTTTGTGTTTTTTCTTAGTCCTCACTAAGGGGTTCTGTGCCGAGGCGGACTAGAGTTATTTAATTCGAAATCATCTACATAATTAATTATTGTTTTTTTTTGTGACAGCTGTTTTGGCGTTCAACACAGTTATCAAAGCGTGTTAGAGGATAACCAACACCTATGCCATAAGTCACCCCAAGTGGTTCGCTGCATTTCGTCACTTGTAAGAGTGACCGGGTTCACGGGGTGAGGTATGTCCAGGTCTTGGCGGCGAACGCGTCTACACACCAGCTGCGTGGCGGGCCGGATCAGTCGTTTGACCTCTCCAGCCGGAATCTCTCTATCCATCGCCTTTCACCGTAGTGGGAAGAATGGATTAATACGTCCGTCACTCCTGGACATACTGACACCCAGGTTCCTATCCACCCCTGATACCTTTTTTCCTTCTCAGAACTTCCTCTCCTTCCTTTATATGGTACAGCATCCCCAAATATGACACATGTCGTGAAAAATATTATTTTCCTCGGCGCCTCCTAAGTGGAGTTAACATAAAAGAGACGACTCAAAGTAAGGTGTACATGTAATATGTACAATTATATTCGTTGAAGGGAGGGCATCTATAGTAAACGCAATCTTATGTGTAGATGATAAAAGTAATTACCTTATATGATATGGATTGTAAGGTATGTTTAATTGATATTATTTTTTGTTTTTTTACATCTTCCCAAAGCAAATTTAATGTCATTCGCGGAGAAACAGAGAACCAGGTGGCTGACCGTTCCAGTGGAGTACCGCGAAAGAAGTGTTGATCAAATGGTTTTCGTTTCGCCGTAGCAATACGGAAAACATTGCCACTATGTAAAACAGAAATAGCCTCAAGAAGGAACATGCATCAGTGACAGAATTACTAAGTACATTACCCGATCGGCTTGTACAAATTTGTAAAGTTTCATTTACAAATTTAGAAACTGCGAAATCGACAACCCGCTATTTACCAGTGTGCGAGTACATTGTACAGTTTATACAAGTTATATTTACATACTGCGGAAGATATAGTCAAATCGTATGTTTGTCTTACTTCATTGCACAAGCAATATTTTCCGCTTTTAAAAATAGAGCTATGAGGAATTCATGTCATTGCGTCTTCTTTAAAAAAAAGTGAATCTCCAAATACGTGGCCCATTTTTCTGTGATTTAAAAGGCTATTTTTGTGGTGCTATAGATTTAGACTCCAGTTTATTTGTAGCTTGGTTATTTTTCTCACACTTCTAAGGCAAAGAAAGGCACCAGTTCAAATAACAAAAATTAAATAAAGTATGAAAGGGGTTTTTAATGACTAACGATCATCCCGCATACATGCGCATTCCATGTATTCTTATCTAGTTTTAAATTTCTCCCCGACACAGATTGGTACAAGCAATGCCGTGTAGTGATTAATTTAATATTAATTAGAGGTTATCACAGAAAAAGACTGAAAAAACTAAAAATTGTAACGACCGCACCTCGGAATCAATCCCCGGACCTCTATCTTACCAGGAATAGCACTCTAACCACTGACCTCAAGAGACCTTATTACTTTAAATCATTTTTTTTGTCGATATCATACCTCATTTTAAGAATTAATAATATCATCTTATTTTAAACCCTATAGAATACTGGCCTGTTATATCATAATATTACAGTTTTAGGTACACATAATATGAAAAAAGCAATACAAAAGCCACATTTTTCTCAATCAACAAAAGTTCCCCAGTAAAATTCACAAGTCGACTGAAATGCTAGTAATTCAAAACTAATTAAACGCAAAATGTTCACTGCATTGCGCGAAAAAAACGTGATATTTGGAACAATAAACCTTCAACGAATCGATGCATTCGTAGTACGGGGTACTTGAGTTCCTGTGCAAAACAACGGCCAAAATTCCGCAGTTATTACTTGCATAATTTTTTTTTGTTGGATGTTGTTTTTAACTGAAAATCATTGTATCGTTAATAAAAAGATCAACAGTCTTTAATAATGAAACGTAGTTTCGTGAATGGGAGCCACTATTTTATTTAACAAAATTAAGAGCATAGCTTCGGATGTTTTATTAGAAAATACGTATTTTTGTGAAGTTTACAAGATGTTATATTATTATATTGATCAACAACTATTGAGGTTAGAATCACGCAAATTAAGTTTAAATTTCGTCAAAAAAAAATACTTATTTAAAATACAAAACCAAATCGACAATTAAAAATGCCCATACAAATGAACACCAGAATACCCACGAATTTCTCCGTGTAACGTCAAATGCCAAGAAAAATAGGTGCCACCCAAATAGGGTGTTTTAATGAGATGGTTTTTATTGATTTTAAATAACGATTTATAAATTTTACGTGTAGTAAAACTTACGGATTAAATATCGGTATTTTGACCCCTTGGAATAACAAGGTTCCATCTAACACGGCAATGTTATGCGATAATGAGTCTTAAAGTTACCTTCCATAGAGCTCATTATCGCATGACATTGCTGTATCAGATGGAACCTTGTTATTCCAAGGGGTCGATTTTCTAATCTCTTTAAATACTTTTTTTAAGCCAAAATATGTATTTATACGAGTATATATATGACGACCTCCATGGTCGAGGGGTGAGGCTCTAGACTACGAATCGGAAGGTCGCGTGTTCATATCCCGACATGCGCAAGTAAATTTTATTTAATTAATTTGTGCTCTTTCACAATTAATTCAATTAACAATAATATATAGTGTATTTTCTCACGTTCCTGAGTGGAAGATACTCTCAGTATCGCCCTGGTGAAAGACCACCATTCAGAATTGAAACGTTGCTTGAAATGGTTTTTAGCCGTGTTTGGTCATCAGATCTGAATAGCCAGGTATTTCCTCAATTTCCTCTTCCCCTTCTCCTTCCCCTCCGTAACACACCTTCAGACTCGCAACACTCCCCAATTGCAAATACCATAGTCTCACTGGCTCCAGACGGTTGGGAGCAGTTCAGACTCTTGTGGTGTATTCATATAAAAAAAATATGTACCTATTTATATATATAGTTTAAATATTTATATATATATATATATTTATTTACATATTTTTATTTTTATTTTTAATAACTTATTAAACCTTATAAACCTCATTGTAATATATTTTTAATCATTAAAGATAATATTTAGAACTCCCAAATCGACACACGGTACCGAAAAGACACAGAAAAGAAAAAGATGACGGTTGCAATTGAGTCCTGGGTTCGAATCTCATCTGCTACCGTAATAGTTTTTCTCTTCTTTGTCTATTCGGTTTCGCGTTTCGAT
This sequence comes from Halesus radiatus, assembly GCA_022606495.2. Classification (NCBI taxonomy): domain Eukaryota; kingdom Metazoa; phylum Arthropoda; class Insecta; order Trichoptera; family Limnephilidae; genus Halesus; species Halesus radiatus. Next base: position 13,311 of record JAHDVE020010772.1, on the reverse strand, counting down.
TTGGGAGTTGTATCAAATTACGTCTTAGAATCAACATTCGTCTCGTATCAAATTCGTTTCGGGATTAACTTCGTGATACGTCTCATCATATTACAAGTATGTTCGTGATAAAAATGACGGCTTATTACGGAGACAGTCACCCTTCGTTACGCCGCGTGCCCGTCATCAATCCGTCAAGAAATTAGATCTCACGTCAAATAATAAGATCGTGTCGTATCGTGAAGAGTGATGTAACGTTGTATTAATTTATTATTTTTTCGCGTTCTTGATAACGTGATATTATATTTTCGTAGAGAATAGACAAAATTTGAATTTAACCTCTTTATCTATCTGTTTACATTTACGGAAACACTAAAAACAGATATTTATGTTAACTATTAATTTTCATATTTCCGAAAGAGTGCATAGTTGTTCACATTGTTCGCTGTATTTCAATTATTTTTGTTTTATAATTCCTTTCTAGATAAAGTAAATAGTAGTACGGGTAAATCAAAATAAACAGATTCTTGCTTGTGTAGTAGTGTACTGCATGTATAATTTATTTTTTAAATTTATTTAATTTTTTAACGGTTGATGTTTGAATAATTATACAGTTTAGTATTTTTTTAAACTAGCCAAATAACTATAGCTATAAACCAGCTTATTAACTAACTGTAGTATTTATTCTTTTTTTTTCTTTTTTTAAACCCTTCCGAAAACTATTTATTTTCTGACACTATTTTCCGAACAGATCCTTTCAGAGAAAATCCAGCTGATTTGGCAACCAACTGTGGTAGTGAAGGAACTGTACTAATATTTTTTTACTGATACAAAATATCTGTAAATCTATATACTCGTATATAAAAATCAATGTAAGTTTGTTTGTTTGTCCTCGACTTTCTCGAAAATTACTTAACCGGCTTGGCTGAAAATAGCAAAGATTGTTTTTATTAGTGCCGGGAAGGTTTAGAAATTAGTTGGAATGAAATTCAATATGTAAAACTGTTGCTATAATGGCTTAAAATTAGTATGAAAAACATTAAACCCGCCATGTTTTATTTAGGTTAGCCCACGGATATAACATTCTGGTTAGCCACAGATTGCATATTCAAAAGAAGAAGTTTTTTTTGGGTAGAATATTTTCAAAATGGAAAACACGAGTAGGTACCTACTTAAATACTCTTATTTTAATCTTATTTTACCGACAGAAACTTAACTACCTCGACAATATTCGAAGATTTTTACAAACGTCGCCGCGCACCCAGTATCCAAATATTATCGTTCCAAACTAGTTCGAATCAGTTAGGCTCGCGATACTGTCGGTGCGCACAAATACATTACATCCGTACCGTTTTCAAAGGTTCACGTAAATTTACACCGTAACAGAAAGCTATAAATAGAGTAATAGGATTTGAGAAATTTGCATTGGGTTAAACACAAACATTGTCGGCGAGTAGGCGGTGTAGTTAATTATGTAAATAAAAGGGAAAATTTTGTATTATATATATATGGTTAGGTTAGGAGGGTAAATGGCGGGAATTAAACATTCATTTATTTTATATTTTTATTTTAATGTAAATCAAATTTAATAATATTATTATCAAGTTCTATTCACCACTTCTCAGTATGTTTACACTACCAAAATAATACACATTTAAATAAATCAATTAAGAAAACATTATCATTTTAATGCGGGGAAAACACATTAAATTGTAAAAACCTCACAGAATGTATAATTTTAATTGTTTTCTAACTAAATCGGTTTTACCAACAACAAATAATTATTTAAAACACCCGTCCAAATTAGAATTGGATGGAAGTAAATAAAATCATATAAATAAGTCGTCGCAATGTGGATTAATCGCAGTTTGAAAATGGCCTTGAACGCCGAAACAGCCGTCACAATAATAAAAACTAAATTACTTTAGCAGAAATTTATAATAATATTATTAAAATTGATTTACTTTAAATTAAAAAATAATAATAAATAGAGTTCTACGAATTAAACACAAATACAATTAATAATTTATTAAACATTCAGTGAAAAAAGTAGTGATTTCAGTTGAATTAATTTTTTTTAAGTGTATTTATAGATTTAATATCCATATTTTCTTTATAAATCACATCTGTTTAGTCTTCTGCAAGCATTGTTAATATTTTAAAATGGGACATATCAAAACTATAACGAGGGGTTATAACTTACATTTACTCTCACCTTTATTATAAAATTATCAAAATATAACATATGTATACAACTTAACTCTATGCACCTACATAACTTATTGAAACTTCTTCCGCATCTTTGTTCCTATATTTTGTTTATTTAATTATATGACTTATGTACTTCGCAGCTCTGTCTCGACACAGGAATTTTCCCAGTGAGACAGACATCGAACATTCCTCTGTAATTATGTTTTATCACGATTAATAAAATAAAATAAAAAATTATTCGACTTATAGTTATAACCATAGAGCAAATAATACATAGAGATGCCCTAACACGCAAGGGGAAAAATCGAAAATAAAAGGGGGCGGGGGGCGATCTGGGCGTGCCTCCAATTTAAGCATAACAACTAAATAAAAAGGTTCGGCTTGTTTATAAAAACCGAATATTTTGTTGGAGTACTTACTTTGACCCTTGTTATATTTTTTTGTAATTTACTTACCACTGTCAAAAGTATGCGAAGTAAACGTGGACGGCGTTGAACTGATCTGGTGCCAAAATGGGTGTCACGTGACCTTTGCCTCCAATGGTAGAAATCGTACTTAGCGCAAGTTTATCAATTCGGACGTCAGTGGTTATGGCTATGATTTGATTTCAATTGTAATATGAAAGGTGATTTATTTTATTAAAACATAAATATCTTCTAAATTAACCCATGCTGTATTGCGATATTCATTATTGAAAATAATATCAACAATTTATTATGTTCAATGAAAATATGAAACAGAATAGGGTACAGAAAATAAAAGGACACAGTCGTGACTGACACTCGAACTCAGAACCTTTACTCTATCCGGGAATATCGTCTCTGCCAATTAATCTACCGAGACCTTATTGAAATTCGTAATTTTTATCAATCTCGTACTTACCCAAGAATTATTTATTTTATTTTCATTAAATTAGTATATCCTGATGAGGGAAGCTTTGCTAATTAAGTATGTAGATAATTATATATTAAAAACAGTTATGTAAACAACTTATTAATTACAATGAATGAGAAATGTTTTGTGTAAACAACTATCTAATAAATAAATATCAACATGTTTCGGAAGCGAAGCTTCCCTCATATATTATTGTCCATAATTTCCAATGCATTAGCTTCCAGCTTCGTATTGGGGTGCAAAGTTTCATGGCCAAGCATAATCGATAATTAAAAATAATATTAATAATTCTCGTGGAAAGTGCGAAATTCATAAATATGAGGGAACTCAATAAGGTATCGATTGACAGAGGGGTTACTCCCGAATAGATCAGAGAGTTCGAGTCTCAGTCGCAATCGTACCTTTTTATTTTCTGTTTCGTCGTCTTTTTTATATTTCCATTGAGTATTGGTGATATTATTAATGAACGCTTCTTGACTACGAATCCAGAGGTCACGGATTTAAATCCCGACATGCACAAGTAAATTTTATTTGATTAATATCTATTATTTCACAATTTATTCATTAAAAAATATGTACTGATTTTGCGGCACGTTCCACAGTGGTTAATACTGGCAGTACCTGGAAAAAGACAACCATTCTATATCAAAACGTTGCTTGAAATAGCTTTAGCCGTGTTCGGTGACCAAATCTGGTACAAATTTCCAGGTACTTCCCCACCTTCATCTTACCCATCTCCTTCCCTCCTCAATACCATCAGCCTCATAACCTACCCCAATTAGGGATGCCATAATCTCACTGGCTCCAGACGTTTCGGAATTATTTATTTCGGAATATTGGCAAGTTGGCGCAATCCCACACATAGATACTAACATATTTATAGTATTCGTAATTGGAAATAAAAAATGAGAAAGTAACAGACAAAAAACAACTATGTGCTTTAATGAAATACACACAAAAAAATAAATAAATTAGAAGTATTGTGTAATCACGCCATTATGACCATCTGGAAGCTTGCAAATATAAAAATACCTCGCTTAAGTATCGAAGTTCGTGTGCAGTTAAGTCATAATGACTCTGAGAGTGCCGTTTTACTCCGCCGTTTATGACTCTGTCGGTATTTATGGTATTTTAAATGCATCCATCGTTTTAGCTGCAGAATACTTATAGCTCCATGTGCATTTATATGTTTATATTAAGTTAGAGAAATCTGTTTGAACCCTTGTCCTGTAAAAAAATGTGACTTTTCAAAGTTATTATTCATACAACGTATAAAAATATTACTAAGTTACTACTTCATTGTATCGAACAAGAAAACATATCGTTCGACGCTCTATAATACGATTTCCACTTGCGTACACTGTACATTTATTCCTGTAGCATAAAGAAAGCTACAAAAAAGTTCAACCAAAACATTTTTTTTTTAAATATTTATTTATTTATAATTTCTTCAAAACATTGGTATTCACTTTGTGGCGACATTAATGAAAGATGAATTAAAAATGACGTTGTAAACACTGCTTTATTAATATCTATCAACATGTTTCGTAAGCAATGCTTTCCTCGTCAGGAATATACAGAATATTCAAAAATTATATTGTCAAGTACAGACAAATAATAAACACATAACACAATAATCTAGGACTAGACAAATTGTAAACACAAAGAAAAGTTGATTAAATTAGGTAATAATAAATCAAAAATGTTAATAAAATACTTTAGTCGGGCCATATCAGAAGTCGAAATAATAGAAGAGAATGTATGAGACGATTTATGAATGTGAATGAAGCAAGAAGTGTATGCCAAGATCGAGTTATTTGGGGGTCGGTCCCCTCTGCCTAGCCCTGCGGGGAAACGACGCGATGGTAAGTTGGTTAGTTAGTTTTACCTTTGCGCTATGCACAAAAATCTTGTCTTAAAAACTTTAGTTTATCAATTAATAAAAAATTATTATAAAGCATTAAATAAAAAAAAATTACATTAGATATTAAAAAAAAATATATACTATTTATATTGTTATGAAAATAAATTCAAGAGAATAGCTATTTTTGTAAAAATATTTGATTTTTAATTATATTTAATTGACTATTAACACTTTTCCTGATTTCTAATATTTCAAATTTGTCTTTTTGTAAACCGGTTGAATTTGTATGCAAACTTTATAAACCTTTATTTATAACAAAATAATGTTTGGTTTCTAAATATGATTGGCAAATTCAGAATAATTATTATTACCTAAACACTTTAGGTGTTCCATAACTCTAATATTTATTTTTTTATTGTTTTTTAGAATAAATATGATATAATTCATGTTATAGTATCAATGTATTAAAATACATGATTGTTTTTCTTCTTCTATTCTATTATCTATAAGTTTAACTATTTAAATTTTCCACAATATTCATCTTCAACGCAAATGTATGTGGGAGAAAGCATAGCATGGCATAATACCCTAAAATCATCCACGATAATACATTATTTTATTTATTCATTCATTTCTATTAATTTACAAATATTTTTTATAGTATAAGCAATTATTATATAGAATGATGTATATGTACTGTAAATTATTAATATACATTAGTGTATCATGAACGCTTCAGTAGGAGAACCTGTTCTCACTAGGGGGTGTTCACGTATTTATGATGTAGTATTATTGTGAAATGGTTGTACAATTATGTTAAAGAATAATACAAAATGTATATATATATTGTAAAAAAAAACAAAATTCAAATTAATTGTTTATATTTAATGTAAATGTTATTATGTTTGATTTGGTGTACATGAGTTATGAAAAAAATCTGTACCTTTTGATTTTATCCAGATCGAGATATTAAGTTTCATTAAATGTGTTGTATTCTCTCTTGGTTGTTTAAAAGATGTGGGCATGCGGTGCATAGTTTAATTACATAGTATTTAAAATGTCTTTATTCGTGAGTGGTATATTTTAATGGGATATTAAGGGTGTAGTTTGTTGAAGATCTTATTAAAATAATTTATTGGGATTGTAGGGGAATATGAAGATTATATTTGAAGAGATGAAAGATTTCAAATTTAGCGTAAAGTTATCTAATTATCGTAACATATGAAAAATTAAAGATTTCGGTAGTATCTGTAAAGTATGGAACTTAATTTTAATTATTGTCCATTGAGCTTTTACTGGTGGGTCCTATACAAATATTAGTTGCACTTCCATAGTAGTCCATACGTGATTATGGATTGAGAAAGAGCAAAATGTATGGACCTTAAAATTGTACATGCTCGTAAGAATCTTAAAATCATTTCAGACCTTCCAAAATTCATATTCCTGCATCATCAGGCAGTTCGAAAACGTTCTACTACTCGTTTTTCAATTAAAAAAGATAGTTCACCTATCAAAAAATGTCAATCATTTAATACCTGAATTAAATAATTCACTAAGTGCCAAAAATTCAAATTTAAATAAATATGTTGTTACATAACGCAAATACCCCATAAATACTAGCCACTCGTTAGGTTAGCACCCCTAGCGACAAAAGGAGACATCACCCATACGCGGCCCCGGTTCCGCCCGCGCGCTCTCAACGTTCCATTCTCTCTGTGGACTTGGCCTTGACAACATCCTCCCCGAGGTGCACCATTCACCATGGACCTGGCGATGGATTACTACCCGGACACACGATCGACGATCGCCTTCACCATGTCCGAGCCACATCATCCCCAACCGTGAGCTGTATCTTGGTTATCCCCATTTCATTGTGTTGTAATTCTATTTCAAGTCACATTTAACCATGCCGTTCGTAGAATATTCCAGAGAGAATCAGAGAATTTGCCCGTAATATTATTTGTAATTTGTAGGTTAGCCGTTCCCCATGTGTAAACTTACTATGTCTGTGCCCTTTTACCGAGTAAACCACTGAGTTCTGAAAGCATCTGAGTGTTTTAATTGATAAAGTTCCGAGTCAATCCCCAACTATAAGACTGCCTGTCGATTCACGATCCTGAAGAAGAGCTCCGAGGCCTGCCGATGCTGAGCTAGTCGTAGGTCCCGAGCCGAGCTCCCTGGAAGAGACCTCTCTCAGGGTAAATACACACACACACACACACACACACCCACACTGTCTCCCGCAAATTCTCCTACCCAACCTTCCTCCTTTCCTTCTCCCGCATTCCCGCGTTCCCCGCCAAATCCAACGTATTACAATGTTGACATGGTCCTTGGGCCATCTCCAATACCCTGAATAAAGACTTAAGTGCCACCAGGTGATTTTTCAGAAAAACGGAGCTATACAAATCATCCAATTATTATTATTATTATTATTAATCTACGAAAAATGAATAGTTGTATTTACCGGGTGTGTTTTACCATAAAATGGTCACTTAGATCACGAGGCACTTAGATCTTTTTTAGTGGTACTTAATGTCTTCTACAAATTCGACATTAAATTAGCTATAACTTTTATACACGGTATATTCATTAAAAAGGTAATGCCTTATATTTTTATGTAAAAAAAAACGGTTTCCTAATAATTAATGTTTTTATTCAATAAAAATCGTTCAACAACTTTGGCACTTCGTACTTTATTTAATTCAGGTATGCGATTATTAACGAAAATTGTGTACATAAAATGAATACCATCCACTTATTTGGTTAAACAATGAATAGAAAACAACGCTTTATTTGAGAATGGGGTAAAAATATGCGCTCTTTTATCCATACATAGTTATAAAAATAGACATGAATCGGAAAGGGCGTCCAGAAAAACACTCCCTTCCTTATAGTAGGGATGTGTCAATTCAACCTTTACTTTCTCAAACCATAATAAAAGTAGAACGCTAGTTTTACTAAAAAATTGAATATTGTTTTTTTTATAATTTCTTCCAATGTTTTGTAACTTTGTGGCATCATTATTAATTATATAAATTGAAAATACACTTTGTATATACCACTTTACTTAAAATATATAAATATTTCTACATGTTTCGATAGCAATGCTATCATCTTCAGGAATAAATGAATACTATATAATGAATAGTATTAATAATAATATCTTCAGGAATAATGAATAGTATTCATTTATTCCTGAAGATGATAGCATTGCTATCGAAACATGTAGAAATATTTATATATTTTAAGTAAAGTGGTATATACAAAGTGTATTTTCAATTTATATAATTGTTTTTTTTTGTTCACATAAATATGTGTATTTAAAAACTGAGCAGTCACTGGAGAGATAAACCGAGAGAGGTATGTTGTGGGTTTTTCTGTATGCCGAAAGTTAGCAAAAAAATTCCTTACTTCTGGTGAAAATAATCAAACCTTTTCAAAAATCAAATTTCTCTTTTGAGCAAAAAAATCAATTTCATTAACTTTCTGGGGCCTCGGAGTAGAAAGTTCTTTGGGAACAGTTAGTTCACTGATAAATTTTCTTTTCCATGCATTCATTACATATACCTAGTTACGTTTTAGAGGGTAGTAGAAAATCGATTAATTAATAAAAAATAAAAAAGTATAATTTTATTTCATTCGATGGAAATTTTGAAGCCGCTAAGCCACCGCAAGTAGCTTGTCAGCAGGAATTTAGTTAAACAATATTATATAATACAACATTAAATAAAATAATCATACAAATAGTAGTACAATAATAGAGCAATATATGTACATGCATGTTGTGATTGTCGTACACAAGTTTAAAAAAAAGAACGCAGTAGACTAGTTTTGTTATAGTGATAACAGACTACTATAGTCTGTTATCACTATAACAAATTAAATAATATGTTGAAAATATGAAAATATCAGCAAATATCACACTTGAGAAATCCAAAAACAGCAGCACAGTTCTGTTTCAGTGATAATAGATTCTTAATATAAAAGAAGAGCTTAAATAATTTTAAAGATATCCCAGACATCAAACAAATATACAACCAAAGAAACCATGATATTTGTTTAAAAGACAACATAAGAAAGAGCAAAATAATAGCAATACCTAAATTGGATCATTGCCGAAAAAAAAAACTTGACATCAGTGAGAACTTCGACATAGAACAATTGTTTTTAATTTCTATTGCCAAAATTCATATTTAATAACCATCGATAAGAACGTTTATGTAAACTCTAAATTCCTTTTTTGTAGGCTTATTTGAGAAATTCAATCCTATCTCCAAAATTGAGTTCTCTTACGAAACACTTTGTTCGAATCACCAATTTTTATCAAACCCGATTTCGTAAAAATCTTTTTTGCATGACACAGGCCACTGTTTGACTAATGTGGCCAATTTTTTAGGGTCCATTTTCAAAAATAAGGCTGCTACGCTCGCGTTACCCATTCAGCCCTTATCCGTGGCACCTTTGCAAACTCAACTCCTGCGAAGCCTTTTCCCATGTAGAGTAGTTATAAGTACATCGTAACGGACCGCTTTAGAGCCTACTGATAAAGCGGTATTGTAAGCCGAACACAAAGGTGAAAACATCCCTTACAAAAATATGTGTTTGAACTTTCAGAATATTATTAGTGTAAATCGTAGCTTACAAAAATACATGTTTTAAATGTAGATAAATAATAAACAGTATTGGGTTTTGTAGTTAAAATAATAACCCTATCTTTATGTTCAGAAATGGTATTAAATCGGTCTAGGAACCTGTGCCATCAAATAATTTTGTTATTGGAAGGTGTTAATATTCTTTCATGAATTATTGAAAAAGATTATTGAACAATTTTATGTTGCGACGTACCAAATCAAAACTACTAAGGAACTTCGTATGAGCTCCATGAATACAAAAAACATAGCAAAGGAAACCTTGTGCAGTTTCCTGCAACAAGCTGAATTTTTACCATAAAATGAAGAGAAGATGTGAATATAATCCAAGATTGCATTTCTCTCTACGAGTATATAAAAAAATTACGTGTGTGTAATAACGGATGTAGTTTTACTATATGTGTTCTCAATAAAATAATGTAAAATATTAAATGTTCACTTTCAATATAATATTTCATGTGAATAATTGTGGCGGTACCTAAGCAAAAGATAGTTCTGCATACCGCACTGGTATCCCCGGCTAGACAACGAGTTGCGGCCCTGCTTCCCGGTTGCAGAGCGGAGCTCCGTACATTCGTTTCCCAGCGCCGGCCGTCTGTCCAAAACCTTTCTCTATTGTCCTAGTAACGGGTCTTCTGATATTTTATTACTTCATTTAAAGATAGCGTATTGTATTTAATAATTCAAGCATTTGAGTCATTTTAATATCTTCATTGTAATACAGTCATATATATAAATATGTCACGAATTCGTTACACAAATATTGCGGAGGTTGATAAAGTCGGAAAAACCAATATTCGTCATATTATTCAGTATTTGCTAGTAAAAAGTTATTCTAGTCAGACAGTTTAGCCGTCCACAATGATGTTCTGATACCAGCAAGGATGTTCGGCAGAGAGCCATAAAACTAGAAGAAGATGAACGAGAGTATAACACGACACCTCTGAAACGTGTGTGTTGTAAAACTATGTGGGTACTGCAGTATTACGAAAGAGGAATGCCGAAAATAATTCAAAACGTAATTGAAGCGCCCCGCGCCCCAGGACGGTCAATATCGATTATTAACGTATACGTGAATTAACGTCATTGATGCGTCTAATAGATCGTTTAAAGAGCGATTGAAGCTATTGACAATTGCTACTTCCAATTGATAGGGGAATTATGGCTGTTATGAATGAGCGCATTGACAAGCGAGATTGACGCAACGGATTCTTAATCGTTCGGATCAATCGACTTCTTAGAAATTCAATTTCATCTTGGATCGAGATTTTCTTTTACTGATAGTTGCATTATATCACAATTGTTCATAGTTATGAAAGGTGAAATCCAAAAGATTATAACTCTATTTGAATACTGTAGTCGAAAATATTAAAAGATTGGTTAAAGTTGCGTTAATCGCACATCGTTTGAAATTGTCAATTGCGTAAACACATTGACAATTGATATTGATGTCCTTTAGACGTGTAGATTAGATGAACGTTAAAATGAGTGTTAGAAGAATATAATAAGAAGTCGGGCATGATCTGGGAAGACAAGGTGCAATCAAGCTAATCAGAGTAGCTATATGGTATCATGCCAAGAGTTGATACCGATGTGTACCTATGAGATAATAAATTAATGCGAATGAAGCAGGGATTATTCTGCCGAGGTAAGCAAAAACACAGCAATTACCATGGTCATTCTCCAGAATGAAGGGTCCAGTTTTGCTTAACGTTTTAGAAAAATTTACATTTTACTGTGTTATTACTTATCGATGGGGAATGTTTATCAAGTAATTGTGTTTATCAAGTAAGTGAAAAAAAGAATAATATTATTCGGTATTTATAAGTTTAGAATGATATTTATCTCTACTCTCTGTATCTTTATTTCAAGTTTAGAACAACAGAAACATGAAAAATGCAACCAAAAACCTTCACTCACACGTGAAAAAATTTTACGACAATGTGGCAGTAGAATTTATTTCAAGATAGTAGAAAAAAAAACAGCATGCTCGGAAATATATGCATAAACGCAGTAACTTCAACGCAGGATCTGTATTTTTACATAGATAAATAGAAATACTACGTTTTACTTACAAAGAGCTATGAAAATGTGATCAAAAACAGTAGGTACCAAAAGTTTTTAATACAAAATACGGGTAATATTAAAATACATTTTATGTAAAACATAAGAAATTCGATTCTTGAAAACTTCCCATATTCAACTCGTTTTTGCAAAATTTAGTAATAACTGTGTTTTTACTTTGGTAATTACTGTGGTTTTACTTACCACAGCAGATTTTCCTGCTTTGTGGTGGTCCATACTGTACAACAACAACAACAAAAACTATATGCGAAAATAGGTGGCGTTTTATCCTTTAAAGTTTAGACTATTTAATTAGATTTGCAATGCTACTATGTAATTTACCCATGCAATTAAATACGCGGAGGCAATTTATTTAATCTACCAAATAAACATTAGCCTAAAATTGCTTTTCCTAGTTTTCACTGGATCCTATTTAAAATTTTACCGAAATGGCAGCAATTCGGTTGGGCCGCTTCGCTCATTAACTTGTTATGACGTTATCATGGGCATACAAATACCAGGATTACAACTAACGGGGCCAATAGAAAATATAGAACTTTGTGGTAGATAAAACGCTGCATGAAATCGGTTTGATAACCTCATGGCATAGGTAATATTTTATATCAAATGTTTGCTGTTTCGACATTCATATTTTTTTAAGTATACACACACTCATTATTGTTCTTGTGAGAGAAATAATTAAGGTTCAGAACTAAAAAAAGGCCATGAACATCACTTTGCAGTCTCCTAACTGTAAAAAAAATTATTTATATATAAGTTCTATACGGGTAATTAGTAACATGTCTAAGGTTGCCCGTGACAAAGATCCTCAAACTGTAATTTTTTTTAAATTCTATGAAATACATACTAAATTGTCCGTAATAGATGCAATGTTAAAAGCAGAGAAGAAATTTTCGAACGTTTTACGTAAAATTGCCATGCGCTTTTCGTAAAGAACCTTTTTCACAGAAAGTCTTATGCATTTTCCTATCCGTATAAAATTTTAATATACATTTATCGTAGTATTTTTTTGCGTTAGCAGACTACAGAGAGCATCCGTTTAGTTCTGACTTTTAAAATCTTCTTTTATAACAAGAACACCTTGGTAAGAGACCAAAAATCTGAATCACAAAGGTGCTTAAAATTGCTTTGGGCCTTGTTTAATTGCAATAATTGTACATTTAATAACGGTTCACTAAAATTTATTTATTTTTCCAAAAACACTGCTGATAAGTAGACGTTTATTAATAGATTATGAGTATTTAAAAACAGAATTGAAAACAGGATGAAAGTAGACTGAATGCTGTAAAAATACGATCCCCAAGGCGTGTGTGTATAAAACCATGTATGACCGTGTTAAAAAATATAGAAATTCGCAAATAATGCAAGGTTAGTGAAACGAAAGGAACGCTTAAACAGTTTGGGTATGTAGAACGGATAAACGAAGAAAGAAGTGTATATGACGCAGATGCGAATGGCAGAAGAATTCTGGATCCCCGAGGAAGACATGACACAATCAAGTGATCCAAATATTTGAGTCGATCGATGTCAAGACTCAAAATAACAGAAATGTTTGTATGATACGATGTATGAATGTGAATAAAACAGACCGAGACCGAGTTGTTCGACGGTCCATCCTCTCTGCTT